>JBBKCR010000080.1:19280308-19291642 GCA_037577295.1 Ladigesia roloffi | reverse complement strand
TGTGTGTGTGTGAACACACCACAGTACAGCACACAGTGTGAACAACAGGACATTCTTCTTCTGCTTTCAACCTATTTACCTAATGAAGCAGTGGGCAGAAAGCAACGCAGCCAGGAAGCAGAGTGTGAGGATGGTACCTCAGTGGGGCCACCAATAGGACTGAGATTCAAACCCATTACTTTCTGACAGTGAGCAAAATGCCTAACCACCAGGCCATCAGCTGCCCCACTACAGTATCAGAAAACATGTTGATGCTATAATGAACCATTGTTAAAAAGGTTTAAAGAATCATTTACAACAGATTTTCCATCATAAAGAAGAACAATAGTTTAAAAGCCCAAGTTTCTGGATGTATTGCTGACCATTCATTTAGGTAAGATAGGGGTAGATTTTTCCATGGTTAGGTTAGATGGATCATTAACTTTTTCTTGTCCCTTACTCTGTCTTTGTTTTTATATGAGATGTCAGTCGCTTTGGTTGAGGCAGTGCCTCTAATAGCATATTTTTTCTCATCGTGGGAATGTAAGGATTTGGATTGGAAACTCTCCATCAGAGTAAAACTGTGGCATTTTGCTAAAAGCGTTATTATCTATCCAAGGCACTGGCTGCAAGCTACACTCCCTGTGTAGCTACTGCACTTTGTCACCAAATTCTTCTCTCAAACGAAGCAGAAATTACAGTAGCGTCCATTTGTATCCAGTTTTAATGAAGTGACTAAACATGGCCTAGGGCTTGCTTCTGAGCAGCATGGTAATGACCCCATTACCTCCACACACACACACACACACACACACACGCACACTCTCACACAGTCCACAAAATGTTTTATGTCTGCCAGGAGACATTCCAGAACATTTTTTTTTTTAAGCAGAAACAGCCCTAAAGTTGCTGCTTGCACGAATAAGATAAGGCCTCCAAAGACAGTGTTTTCAAATGAATTGCCTAGCAGTGTGTTACTCTATTGTAAGAGCCAAGGCGGGGTACATAACGGATCATTTCAGTCTTGTAACTAATACAAAAAGGCAATTCACAAATTACTAGTCTAATTTTGGACAGAGAGGACATAGAAGTAGATGTAATGCAAATTAGAGATTTGCTATTATCTGTAGAGTGTGTCTCACTCTTTGCTGCACTCTTGTTTTATCTAATCTTTTGTTAGATTTTTCAGAAGCTTTTATCACCATCACCTCTTAACAAGACCTTCAGGTATGTTACTTTCTGTCATCGCTTTTTCTCAGACTGGTATTTAGCCTAATGAATTTAAAGATTAAAACCACAACACAAGGTAGATTTTCAGGTTTAAAGTGCTTGTTGTTGGAGCTAATCAAAACTATTTGGGATCAATTTTTCACTGTGCTAACGTTTGATTCAAAGCTTGATTACAAGAAGCTTGATTACAAAAAAACAAAGTGATCTGTAAAGGTTCCATGTTCACAACAGTATAAAAGAATGGAGAGGGCTTTACAGCCGCTTCCTAACATTGATGTAACCTTGCCAAAAGTATTTAATAGTCATATGCTGTCATGAGGTGTCATGACAGATTATGTCCATTAATATAATGACAGATTATGTCCATTAAACAATGTTACAATACCATTAGAAGGACCCATCATGTCAGATATTATAATGTTTGATATAATGTCTTTAAATTAGCCTGTAACATAAACTGTAATGACATTAAATATTGCTGCATTTGTCATGACATGTATTGCTATATAGTGGAAATATAGCAGTGGTGTGCTACCAGTCATGTAACATGGCATCCAATAAAGTAGCATCTGTTAGGACAATTACGGGTAATGGTAGTGTCACACCAATATTACCTGACATAGTGTGTCATGGCATGTTTATGGCATAGTTAAGTATCATGGTAAAATACGGTGTTTCTACAGAACCAACCAGTTCTGGGCATTCTGGTTAATGCATATCTACTCTGCAAATTTTAACACATAAATTGAATCCATATATACATATAGTAAATAGTTAATGTCATAAGCTGCAAGAAAGTTATATTTTATCTAAATGAATTAATATATGGAAGAATATGTGTTTCACTTCTGGAAGAATATGTTTCACTTCTAGGCCTAAAAGGACTAATTAGCACAGAATATTAATACAAAGAGCGTGCCCTCACATTGAACAAACATATCCAAGCTAAATTTTGAATCACATTGAGGATTAATAGTTGAAAATCTTATAATATTATATACTGTCATGCACTGCATTCAGGCTAATCTAGAATAGTTATGGGAAAGACAGATTTCCTGTTTTCTATGTCATGCTGCTTGTTTGTTCTGCTGAATCATCTGTAGACCTGTTAAGATCTGTGTGTTATTGAAGCCTGCACAACAAACTACAAACAGCAAACTGAAACTATAGTACATTTTAGTTCAGAACACACATAACTCCAGTAAAGTTACATTTTAATATCAATAAGTTGGTCATTAGCAAAAAGATCATTTTTAGTCATTTCATTGCAACAATATATCTAGTTTGATATCTGTTACTATATAACAAATGCAATTAATTAACTATATAATTGATTATGTATTTGAATAAGTACATTTAGATAGTATAGTTTAACATCTGCAAGTAATTGGGTTAAATGTGAATTATCAATAGGAGTATTGTTTCACTGCATGTGCCTGCAGTTGGATAAAATAATTTTGGTTAAAAGAAAAAAGATCCAGGGCTCAGATTTTGTTACACTCACAACATATTCAACAGACATTTTAAATCAACAAATATTAAACAATGTAATATTTTCACAATATATAGAATAAGAAAATAACTGTATTCAGTTGTGCTGCAATTTACTAAGTAAACACAAGAGGAGGAATGCAGGGAGCGGGTGATATATAATATGGATGAGCTGGACTAGGGTGTTGAGTGACACTGATTGAAAACAATAGATGCAGTTACATAAAATAACATTTGCATTTTTTTTATTTATATCTTAAATGAATATATAACTTGTTCTCTACAATGCACACTGTCATATTTTTCAATTGCTATATCCTAATATTGCAACTTATTGTTTCAATCCTATCATATAGTATTAATTATTATTGATATAGTCATTGTCAGGAAAAAATTTAATATATCCAGAATAGAAGAATAGAAGCTTCATTTTTTAATGAAATTTAATATAAAAATATTGATTCCAGTTCATGGAGAACTTTCTGGTGGTCTGTTCATTATGAGATTTTGGTGCAATGTAAACGTCACATGATGTTGTCAAATTATGTAAAAAATATCAAAGAAAAACAAAAATAAAGAAATTTCAGAAAATGTTCCGCTGCTCTGTGCACTGTAGTCTGAAATATTTCTAGTAGGACTATGTCCTGAAACCCCAATTGTCTTATAAATAATGGCAATTCCATTTGGAAGAACATAGTTACATTTAAGTGAACTAGTCAAACAAGGTGTTTACTCACCTTTCTATGGGAAAATAACTTACAATCTAAAAAGCAAAAACTTTTTTTTATTGTGCGTTATGGACAATTAATTATTTCCTAAGAGGAAGTCTCCCGTGGTTGAACATTCAACTGTTGTAAATGTGTTTATTCGAGATTTAACTTCAGAGGAAGATTGAAAAAAGCTGATAAAAGTTGCTAACAGAACATTTAAATTATCAGCTAACCCAAAGGGATGCTCTAACATGTTTTAACTTTTGACATGTTTTTAATGTTATTCATTGGGGAGTTGCTTCAGGCCAAAATGATTTATGTTCTTTCACAAAAGATTTACAGGCAATGCAGATTAACAAAATGTGTTAATATTACTGTGATGGAGTGTTTCTTAAAAAGAGCACTTTTAAAGGTCCCATGCCATGAAATTTTAATTTTTTATTTTTTTTGTCAACATTAATGAGTTCCCTAACCTGCCAATGGTTCTGCAGAGGCTAAAAAATGCAAAAGGTGTAAAGAGTGCTTTGATCTTCCTGCTATGCTGTTGAGTGAACAACAGCTCAGATAGCTCTATCTGGAATTTTCCCCTTATGTCGTCATAAGGAGAAAGGTTACCTACCATTCTCATGCACTACCCGCCCAGAGAATTTTACTCTCCCTGAAAAATGAGTCAATGCTACCCTCTGAGAGATTACTTATTCCTGTAGAGACATCATGCCTTTCAAATGAGTGAAGCATGGCAGTTGCTCAGTGCTTAGATTTACAAATGTGCTCAAATTTATTTTTTAGTCCCTTCATGACAGCCTCTGAAGAACCGGTGGTTTACTTTTATTTTCTCTGGAAATGCTCGGACACAATACAGAGCTGGTCTTGCTGAAAGCCTGAAAATTAAGTCTGGATCAGTGCCAACTCTCCTTGGTTCATCTACAAACCTCGGACAAGTAAGTCAACTTAACACTATACTATTCTGTTGCTTTTCAGTATATGGTAGCCTACATTTTTACCCTTAGAATGTGGCTATAACTTTAGCTCTGCAGCTAACAGCCCAGTTAGCTACTATCACAAATGTAAAGATAGAAAGTATCAAGTATGTGTATGTGTATGAATGGTGTGTGAATACACACATTAACTTGAATGTTGTACTTCTTTGTTACTTGGATAATCGTGCAGCTGTGTTATGGTGCACGCAATATCTGCCTTTTCCCTCACTGAAATGAGAGAGCAACTCTGCAAACCAGGGCGATCACATGAGCTGGATTTCTGGGCACTAAATAAATCTACTCTTAAATAAAAACAACAACCAAAGCCTCCCTGTTAAAGGGTTCAGCTGATCCTTTGTCTCTCTTTCTTTTTGCCTCCTAGTGCTTGGGCTCTTCATCTTCATCACCCATCCGCTGACCATTAGTGCGTCCTGCAAGCATCAATAAGCACCTGGGGTGGGATTCGATCGACAGCGTGTTCCTGGAAACACATCGGCAACTCAGAAATACACGACACTCCTGCTTCGGCCATTTCTCGCCTCCTGCGTCACTCTGTGCTCGCAGGTGATCATTCTCACTCCGTCAGGGACAACTGTCGAATACATTTGCCCCAATTTGTCACAGCGATGAGTGCCGAATTACTCTGCACTGTTCCAGACCTGGCCTGATGTGATTTGTAGGGTATAATGCGTGCGTGTATGGAATTTGTTCCAGTGTTCTGTTCCTTCTGAGCAAACAGTCTTTTATTGACTCTCAGGTAGGGGCCCTCATTTGCATAATCAAATACAAACAAGAACACATGAAGTATCACATTTTCCTCTTCCTCCAGGGAGGAGGAAGCATAGACAACTGAATAAAGATGTAAAAATTTAACAGCTAGCTCGAAAGAGCACTACTGTACAGCACAACAGAACAATGAGCCACAGGTGGCCATGAGCGATGCTGATTTTCCCCTGGTTTAGAGGCGATATATATTGATAAAAATAATACAACAATGTTCAAGGGATTTATCATAATAATCGCACAATAATGCAGGAGGAGGAATGCTACTCCATAAGTGCTGATGAGTTTCGAGGATACAGGCTGTGTGCAGAGGATGGGGACTGCAGTGCCAGCATTCCATTGTCTAACACAAGTGCAAGTATATTATACCCTAGTTGGTGAATTTTGTATTATATTTTGAGACAATGATTCCACAAAAAAATTAAACTTGACTATCAAGAGAGCTTATTTATGCTCCATGGAGAACAATAGTTCAGGTTCAGCCCTGCTGCAGATAAGTGCAACTAAATGGAAGAAGTAAACTGGAAATGTCAAGCTCATCACGTCAAAACCTTAACCAACGTGAACTTATTAGCTAATAGCTGGAGGGTGGGAGCATCTTTTTGAACTGATGAAACGTCATTGGACAGTGTAACACACTTGGAGAAGAACGCTGACTGCCAATTATATTAAGTAACAGATGCCTGCAGTGGCTAGCACTACACTGACTGATGGGGCTGGTGTGGGGTGGGGGGTAGGAGTGGGGAGGTGTCCATCATATCCACTCAGAGAGAGCAATTGTGTTTGCTTGGACTCCAAGTCATGGATGGCAGTGGGACCAAACTCATTCGGCGCACCGTGCTTTCGCCACTGGCGCAACCCATCATTGCTATTTTGTGCGAGCACACCGTTCTTTTTTTCCAGCAGAAATGTACATTGTCATTATAGCAGATGGCATTGCGCTGGGTAGGGCATGTCCCTGAAAAAAAGGTGTGTGGCGAGGCGCATAGTGCGAATTAGCTATTTTCTGAGAAATCATTTCGCCACTGACCAGAATAAACCTGGTCTGTGGTCATTTGCGCATTGTTCAAAGGCTATAATATGGATGCCTGGGACATGGAAGTGTTGACAGTGCGCTCACACGCTGCTTCTTTCATAAGCAGGATCAAGCAGCGCACATTTAAAAAACGTTTTCATGTGAGGGAAAACTTTATGGAGTCCTCGAAATATAAAATTCAAATGTATATCACATACATCACACCATGATTAATTTCAAAATACATATTAATTATCAGTGATTGACCCTGAAAATCGGGCCCATTATCTTATACTGGTCTGGTGGTTAGAGTGTTGCCCCTATGAACTGAAGGTTGTGGGTTTGAATCCCAGGACTGCCAGTGGCTCCACTGAGATACCCTTGAGGAAGGTACCATCCCCACACACTGCTCCACAGATGCTGCATCACTGGCAGCCCACTGCTTCACTTGGCGAATGGGTTAATTGCAGAAAAAATTTTTCACTGTGTTCACATTGTGTGGTGTATTCACATGTGACTACAAGGACTTCTTTTACAAAGTGCCTTTTAACTGAAGACAGCAAGAAACACTTTTTCAAAAGTTGCTGTGCCCTTGGCTGGCTTAGTTGATTATAATGGATTAAAAAAAAAAAGATATATTGATATTCATTACTGGTTGATTGCTATTCTCTCTTTCTTGCACCTCTTGGATCAGGAGGTTATTTTTGTAGTTCTTTTCTGTGGGATTTCTATAAGTAATACACTTCGTTGTTGCCATTTTTGGGGTGATACTAAAACACAACCCAGAAGGGTAAAGTGCCTTTATCCGAGGTTTGGTTGTAGTGCCATTATCAGGAGATCATCGAGAGCCTCTCAGCTAATCATGTTATGAAGTTAGAACTAAGTGCATATTCATTTCATAATAATTGACCACAATTAATTGATCTTTCAGTTATTGCCATAGTTGCCAAGCAACATAGGGATAAAAGATTATTTAGTAAACAGCACAAATATTTTCAAAGGACTGTGAATACAACAACATTTTACTCATTAATTCATTCAGTTTGTTGGTAGAACATTAGCTACAAACACAGCCCATTTTAAATACATTCATTTTAAATACATACGTTCTTTGATTTCACATTTCAGGATTCAAGCTTTTCACTGTTTAAGAGCTTTGGGGTAGCTGGTGGTCTGGTGGTTAGGGAGTTGCCTCTGTGGTCGTATCATCATGGGTTTGAATCCCTGGACTACTAGTGGCACCACTGAGGTACCCTTGAGCAAGGTGTCACCCACCAACTGCTCCCTGGGCGCCGCTCATTGGTGGTAGCTCACTTCTTCACTTGGTGAATGGGTCCATTTGAGACCACTTTACTTTGCTTTAATATACATTACTTTACTTTACTTTTCTTTACTTTACGTTATTTGTCATATGCATAGTTATCCATGACATACAGTGGAATGATGATCTGGCCAGTTCCTAGACTGTGCAAGAGAAAATAAGAACAAAATAAGAATAAACATGTAAAAAATAAAAAAGTAAAATAAATAGGATCAAATATCAAATAAGATTTTAGAATATTGCAAATACTGTTCAGTATAATACTTGGCCTATTCAGAGTTTAGTCTCATTACATTCTCACCGAAATGTTTCAGTCTGGACTGTTTTTTTTTTGTATTAACAAAAAACCTGTTATGCTATGAAAGATATTTATTTATCCTATTAATTTAAGGGTCTATTTAAATTCAAACGACTACAGAGTGAGTTGAAAAATGGGCCCACACATGAATTATGACTGTTTTTTTTGTGAATTAAGTCGTTTTGTTTCAGGGAAAAGAAACATGTAGGGCCAGAGCTCTTTAATCATTTTCCACATTAACACAGAATCCAGTTGATGTTTGTGTTCATAGCTGTGCACCGAATACTTTACAATGTTTTCAAACCTGGCTCTGAAAATTACAATTCAGAACTATCCCTTTTGTCTACTGCATTATACAGGACGACCCAACTGGTTATCCAAAAGCTAACATGAGGAGATTTAATGTGGTGTCCAGAGAATGTAATATACTGCAACAAAATACAACACAGACTTTTGCAAATGAACACTGAAATGCCAGTGGGATGCTGATAGTTGCCAATCACCCCCCCGCCCCACCCCCACCCCCATTAAAAAAGAAAAAAAAAACATACATTTTGCTTAACAATTCCAGTAAAAGCAATTATGTCAGTCTCTGTAATGAAAAGCTAAATGGTAGAAGGACAAATGAAGGTAAGAAGGTAAGAAAAGGCTTTTGCTGTTTGAACTCCTCCTAGCTTCTTAGGCAAATGAGAGTTATAAAAAAATTGGCCGGGTGTGATTAATTGATACTTGGAAACAGTTATTTTTGGCACTGTTGGAGAAAAAAAAAATTTCCCTGCTGTCTTGTTGTTGTGTACTGACAAGTTTAGACAGGGAACACAGATGGCCTCTACAATTGGCGTGCTCTCCACCAAATGGACCATAAAAACTGTGGTTCGGCCACTTACAAGTATGCATTCCCCAACGGGGCGCAAGGACACACATACTCATGCAGCTGAAAGGCTGCCCAGCAAATTTCCTCCTTTTCTCCCCCGGGTTGTGGCATTTTATCACTTGCTTAAGCATAATTTGAACTCTTTTCATTGCGTGAAGTGTAAGTATAGTGTCACTTGACCATTATGCCAACAGGGACTTGGCAATCAAATTCATACACTTCAATATGGAGTTGACACTTTATGGAGCTTAAAAGGTTCTTCCCCAAACTGTGTCCACAAATTTGTAAGCATGACATTGTCCAAAATTAAGATTACATTTCACTGGAAGTAAAGGGGCTATGCCCAACTCTGAATAACAGGTGTGTCCCAATACTTTTGTCCATATGAAGTCATGGTACATACAAGTAGAATAAATGCCTAGTTTGGGGCAAGGTCGAAGGGAAAAGTAGCTCTTAATTACAGATACCTAATTTTAGTGACTACCTCCCTGAAACATGAAAACCCAGTTTTTAATTAATTCATTCCAAGTCAGACCTGTGTCAAAAGTAATGAGCGATTTATTAGAACTCCAAAAGGGTGCTGTGACTGGCCATGTGACAAGGAGTCGACATCAGACAAGCCTTCCACACATAATCAGACCTTGTGCTTGGTTTCCCTGGCTAACAACTGACAAGTCTTCATTTGCGCAGGATCCATAATTAAAAGTATGGCGTAGAGGAGAAAATGGAATGGCGAATGCGGCTGCACATTTTTAATAAGCTTGCATAAAAATCAGACAGATGAGGCTCTGACATGCGGCAGCGGAGTTTAAAATTAGCAGCTTCGTTATCCTTTCATATCACATTAATAGAAAATATTCGCGCATACACGAGCCACAGTTACTGATAGCATTACTTGTACCATTTTACCCCACATACTTGCTATATTATGAATGAATATATATTTGATTAACTGCAAGGTTTATCAAGACAAATTAGCATAGCACGCTAAGCGCAAATTAGCTGAACAACACGGGCGACTTTCTTTGACACAGGCTTTCAAGACGCGTCTCCTTCGGTGTGTAAAAGTGAGTGGCTAATTTTGGTGCAGCTAATCAAGAGTCAAGATTCACTGACTTAAATCACTGCCACAATCAGCATTAGGATTTGTTGGCTCTCCATTCTGATTATCCCACACTTTTGCACTGACGAGACAAATATGTGATGATGAAAAGTAATTTGAAATAAATGCTTGGTGAAGGTGTTTACAATGGGATGAACAGTGTTGGACAACAGGGGTATCTTTAAACCTGGGCACCTCAAATGTTTATGTACAGCTCCTGGTCTGAAACACAATATTAATTTAAAATAGCTAAATAGCTAATTAGGTCTAATCATTATAATATATCATTTTGAGCTTTCATGGAGATGTGATGACTCACGGCAGGTGGTGAGCCCTATTAACCCAACACCCTCAATACCCTGCCAACAAATTGCTAATACACAAATTTTGGGTCTAAATACTACAGATATGTAACTTACAGCTAAGTGAATTACTACTGACCCAAAAATTGTGGTTAGGAGTATTTTGTTGCAGGTAAGAGAGATCAGTATTACGTAAGCAATACTGACAGTAGTGATTTCACATGGTAAAACATAATAATAAGATACTGCGGATAATGAAATGATTCAGCACCCATTTAGAAAGCACTGGATGATATTGCACATGATAATAAGATAATAATGCACATGATAGTGAATTAGACCTGCCACAAAACTGCATAACAACGTAGCTTCAGGTTATTTCACAGATTATTCTGCAGATTTGAGCCAGAGGGAGGTGATGTAGAGTCTAATGGTGTTGGGAAGGAATACTTTTCAATGGAGTACTTTATGCTGGTGAGTCTGTGGCTAAAGGTACTACTAGCCCATCTCAGCAGTCAGAGGGACGCTAGACAGGTCCACATGTGGCTTCCCAGGCCAGTTGTCAGAACAGCACTATACCGCAGCTACAAGGTTTGCAAGGTGACAGTGCTGCCACAAGACCTCCATGTCATCCCTCAGAGCAAAATGACATGGACTTCCAGGACAGTCATCAAAGCGGTGCTACATCACAGCTCCAAACACTTTTTAATAAGTATATCTGTAACTACATGAGATATTTTTTAATTTGACCATGCTTTCAGGCCAGTCCAAATGAAAATACAGCTGTTCAAAATCTAGTATGCAATGCATCTAAAAATCTAATTAAATGGAATTTGTGAAAAACAAAGCATATACCCTTTCCACTCCAAAACAACACTCTGTTTTGTGCCCAGTCACCTTTAAGTAACAGGCAGTATTTTGCCGGAACAGAGTTTTTTTTTTTTTCCTATGGTCAGCCTGTATTTCACGTTACAGTGACCAGGCAGCTTTTAGAAACGACATGGTTGGGTGATGCTGATTTGAATTAAATGAGATGATTCTGCCTTTAATTTGTTTGTGTATTGAAAGAAAGCACATTGGGCTGCACCAAAGCTGAACAAAGACTTTTTAAAATTTGAACTCTCTACAGCTTAATGGAGGAATATTGGCTTCAGAGAAACAGAAGGGAGGAACAGTGTGACGGCCACCTCGTCTCCGTCACGCCCTTCCCGTGATCTGTCTCCCGAGTATTAGTGTCCCTTTACTTTAG
>JBBKCR010000080.1:19260561-19280208 GCA_037577295.1 Ladigesia roloffi | reverse complement strand
CACACACACACACACACACACACACACACACACACACACACACACACACCAGAGAAAGAGAGGTCTTATGGCTGAGATAGATGCTGCTCGCATGAAAACTGCTTCAGTGTTCTCAGTTATAGTAATGCGCATTTTATTATCAGTAACAGTAACAGAGTTGTAACGTGGGAAACTCTTAACAGTTTGGAAGCAACTGAGAACTTACATGCTTAAACACCTGGAGAGGCTTAAACCCATGACCTTCAGATTAGGAGACCAACACCTTACCATTTGGCTGAAATAACCCACACTAGGGGACACTACAACAGTCACAGCAGTGTTATGCCTGCTTGCAATAAACATTTTAGCCGCTAGCAGCTTTGTTTTCCTTTCACATCTAAAACGCATCCTATTTCCCTCTGAAACCTCCCACTAGGGCTGAGTACATCTGGCCCTAAGAGTCTGCGCTACAATGAATGTGTGTTTCTCTTGTGATCTGGTGGTGCCAGTTCACCGCTTGTCCCGCCATGTCATTTCTACCCTACTTGGCAATTAGGAGTCAGAGGGGTGTATTCAGGATAACAGACCAATCTACACTGGCGATCTGCCTTACTCTCCCTCTGTCCTTGAAGCCATGCTAACTGGAGGCCACGTTCAACCTAGTCCTTCTAAACGCATACAAAATTCCTACTCTACTGCCAGATTACAATGGGCACTCCTTTAAAAAATAGGTTTTGTTTGTTCTTTTCCACTTTTGTAGTTTTCACTTGTTTTTCGACTTTTGCCAGGAAGCATTTTATCACATGCATCTTTGTTTGGATTGGTGGAGGTACACAAAAGAGGGAGAGACATATCTACTCTTCAGCTCCACCTAAACACCATCACAGGCCAATTCAGTGATAATCATGTCCATTGACATGAGTATGTCTCATGAGTCTGTACTGTAAATAGGCCTGACATTTTTTCAGCATGTTTTGTATATGCTGCTTGTCCTCATCCTTGTCCTCGCTGCTTTTTGTTTCATTTTCTTTGGTCAGACCTTCTGAATCCATTCTGGTTATTTTCTTTGAATAAAGATGTTTACCATTGTATATAAAATCCTTGAATGCACGGTTCAGCCTGTGATCTAAAAAATTATGTAAAATGTACATTATGTTTCGATTCTTTAAGCTTAAAGAGCTGGCGTCCTGGCCACGCATTAAGCCTGGTCTTAGAATAAATTGCACTAGAAGAGGTGAATTCACCAATGGGAACCTGACCATTAAATGTTTTCCCACTCATACATCTCAGTTACAAAAGAACCGGAAAACATCCTTTGACACATTTATATAAAAAAGGCCCACATCCCAGATATTATTTCTATTAATTTCTTAGTTCCTCTTTATGTACCAAACACAGTGCTATTTCATTTATTTACATGTACAGTTCCTTTCAATCTGATATTTTTAAATGTATCCTATCTAGGTAATATCCTGCACAAAGTCTAACCAATTGACTTATCGACACTCTGATCCCTGCAGGGTTTTTTGTTGCAGCTGTAGCAAGATTAGATAGTTTCCAGTTGACAAAGTTACTTTACTCTTATTACCTCTTTTATATTAGCTAATCAAAATAGCTTAGAAACCGTTTACACCTAAATGGATTTTGCACCAAGCTAACGTTAGCTCAAATAAACAAAAGCTAACATCCGGGATTCAATTAGATTCAATTCAATTCAGTTTTATTTATAGTTTTAGTTTTATTTTATTTCTTTTTACAATCAGGTTGTCACAAAGCAGCTTTACAGAGTCCAGGTCTGAGCCCCTAGTGAGTCAGGCGAAGGCGACAGAGGCGAGGAAAAACTCCCTCAGATGGAGGAAGAAACCTCCGGAGGAACCGAGACTCAAAAGGAGAAGCTGTCCTCCTCAGATCGACTCGGTGAGAAAGAAAAGACACTCATGAAGAATATAGAAATTTGATCAACTGAATTGCAACAATTTCACAAATGAACTTTATTTTGGTCTGTTATGTTTGACCAACCATGCATTGTTTGACATAAGAGAATATATGTGTGGGTGGACCATGCATAGTTTAATCCTGGTCCAGGAAAGCCTTTGTCCTGCTGGGTTTTACAGTCATTCAGTCACACGTAAATTCACCTCACCTTAAACCATAACATGGCCGAGGTTTAGAACTGTACAAGCAGTAGAGACACTCGGCTCCACCAACCTGCCTGGACGTTGTTGCGTTTCTTCCGGCAGTTCACGCCAAGGGCAGGCACAGGGAAAATGAAGTATAGCGAACAGTATCGCTTCTCAGGCTAAATGACCCATGTAATAGCTGGGAGGCCTAAAAAGAGCCGCAGACTGTGGGTGGCTTATCCACCCTGAAGACTTCATACACTTCACTTCATATAACACCCCACCCACCGCCTGCAAAATCATATCACCGCACAAGCGCCCATGGCCTGAACGGAAGTGACACACTCTATCGCAATCAGTCTGCGAAAGAAGCCTCCCGCGCTCCCTCCGCAGCAGGCCACCGCTCACAGGAGAAGCCCCAACAGGGGCGCTTTATTTGACAGCTCATACCGCTTTGAAATTCCGCAGATTAATGCACAGGCGCGCGCGCCCGCATACACACACGCCAAGTGCCTCACAACAGCCATTTACCAATAAGAGTGAGTAATTTAACTCATCCTGCACCCTCCTCTCTCTACGGGGGAGCCCAGAGTCGATGTGCCGTATTGATTTTTATTTCAGCGAGCTCACCTCACCTGGAAAACATTTCATCTGCTTGATGAAATAATGATTTCAATATCCTTAACAACTCCCACCGGAGACCCAAGGGCCAGGCGCATCAAGTGAGAAAGTCTTGCAGGGAAAAATATATATAATTTTTTTACAGACTCTTCAGGGCTAGGCCAGATGGCCTCGAGAAACAGGTGATACTCAAAGCCAATGAACGCAACAGTAGACGTCCTTCTTTGCTCATGACAGTCTACTGAACCAGTCCTGAGAGGAGGAATAAGATTGTTTTGTGTGTAAATATTCCTCCAGTATGTCTTCAAGCCTGTGCCTCCATCTATCAGATTTAGAAATATTTATTGATCCCAGAGGAAGTTATTTTTATGGCCTCACAGACACACAGACGTGTGATTTTTAAAAATGGCCTCACAGACACACAGACACACACACTCGGAGACAAGAACAATAGCAAATATAAAGTCTAAATAAATTGGACAAATATCTGTAATAATACTATTTGCTGTATTCCGGGGTGCCGCCAGAAACCTTGGGCCCCATGAAAGATTAGATTTTTGCCCCACAACCTTTATTAAAATAATATTACTGACCCCTTACAGGGCCCCATGTCAGTGCTGGGCCCTTAGAATAATTCTAACCTTTCCCCCCCTGGTGGCGCCCCTGGCTGTATATGCAAATATTTGTTACAAATACTATAGATATGTAACTTACAGCTGAGTGAATTACTATATTGGGTGGTTAGCAGAGATGATAGAAATATTGACATTAATACTGATTTTCACATGGTTCGTCTATCGCAAATAATAAGATATAGTACATCATCACTGTCTGGCAGAAAACTCGTAACTCTAATTTTTGGTCTTTGTTTTTTATTTAATGGATACTATTGGTCAGTCTTCACATGGGTCTGTAAAATATAGAAATGATTAACCAGTGAAAAGTGTTGAAAATATGTATACCAATTTTGATGAAACAGCATTCATTCATTTATAATACACAGTTTTTTGAGTTTCCTGAAAAAAAGCCTGACAGCAAAAATATAATAGAACGATTAAGTCCCTATTTAGTTGCTATGACTGTTTGTATTGGTAAAGGAAAAATCTGAGAAAATTCCATGCAAAATGGGACACGTCTGTTTGCTCAAACTTTAGCACATCTGACAGAATGTATAAGCCTTTGCATCTCCGCCCGTTTCTTGCAGGTTGTGCACGATCCTTGCTCAGTTGCAGACATGCCATGTTTTCTTGTACATGCTGCATAAACTATATGTTTCAGTTCATGAGGACTAGCAATGGGGAGGGGAGACCGGAGTCATGTTCCCTCCACATTATGCAAAAATAATTACTGATGACATAAGTGATATTGTGTGATCCACTTATATTAGGTTCATCAGAAATTAATCCAGAAATGACCCACTGACCTGCCCTGCTGACATACATTCATTAAGTGTTCCTTTTACTAAAGAACGTCTTGTATTTCCATCACAAGTCTATTCAATCTGTGACAATAGTGTAACTCTGCAACTGTACTCTTGCACCTAGTTTTATATCAGAATTACTCGATGCAGGCTTTAGCGCCCTGACATTGGCTCTCTGACTTGTCACACTAAATTTGCACCCTCACCCAAAGGCACTTTTGTACATAATGCGTTATATTTCGGGCAGAATGCGTCCTAATAGAACGTTTGCCCTTAGTCCCTTTGAGACGGTTCCCCACTGCCCACTCCAAATAACTCATGACTATCGCTCATGCTTCCATTTGTTTCCTGACCAGTGTGGAAGCAGTGCCACACTCAGGTAATGCATCATTCTGTGAACACAATGCAGTGCAGTTAAAAATAGAGTCAGTATAAAACAGATCCAACATAATTGAAGCATTGCAGTTCATTTAACTTTCATTGAAAAGACACTGAATGGACACTGGTGGTCAAGTGGTTAGGGAGTTGCCCCTGCAATCAGAGAGACATGAGGTTGAATCCCAGGACTGCCTGTGGGACCTATGAAGTACCCTTGAGCAAGGTACCGTCCACCTCCCACTTAATGAAAGGGTTAAATGCAGGGGACTCAATTTCCTCTGAGATCATTTTAATGTATATATAAAAATGGACTGTTTTATTGTCCTTTGCACATAAATCAAATAAGTCATTTATGTAATGTTGGTATTTTCGTTTTGTTCACAGCCCAGTTCAGATCTGAGTACATTCATGTCTTGGCCTCTTTGTAACTAAGATAATGATACCTTTGAGTGCTTTTGGGGCATTTTAGACAAAATTACATTACATTTTTTATTAGCAACAGCTTTTTATCTTTTGGATAAATGCCAACTATACTCGGTCATAAAAAAGCAGAGTGTAACTAGCTAAATACATTGATACACTGCGACAAAAAGTACATTTTTTTGCAATTTCACTGCTCTATGCCTTCTAAGACAGTGTAAAAACAGTGATGTTGGATAAAGCATTGCTTACTGCTTTGGTCCACACAGTCTTCTAGACTATGAAAAGAGAGAGTCAGGCCCCTTTGTGACCTTATGTCGAACGGCCAATTAGTGTGGACATGGCTTTAGTGTTCAGTTGCAGTGCCCACAGACATGCAATTGTGATGGATCCTGTCAGCATCTGCATCACCGTGTGTGTGTGTGTGTGTGTGTGTGTGTGTGTGTGTAATTCACTTGTCTTGCTCAGACTTTCTCTATGAAAGTTATTGTTAAAAAAGACTGTACTGTCATTTTCTCAATTCTCTCTCTCTCTCTCTCTCTCTCTCTCTCTCTCCCTTCATCTTTTTCTTTTCAAAAGTTTTGCATGACAACATTACAAAGACATTTTGCAGTTGTCACTTTGACAGACATGTCTGGGAAAAATACAGTCACAAAACCTGCTAATGCCGGTATCACTGGCATTCCATATGTTTAATGCATGAATGCACTTAAAATAACTTTCAACACACAGACAAAAATGAGGACTCAAGAGGGGATGTAAAATATTTATGCTGAAGAGCTACTTATCTAATTAATATTACTTCTAAATACTAATCAATTTAGGGCTAAAGTCAGGGGTAGATATGATCGCAAATTAGCAGGCAGCCACATTCTGGGAGGAAATGTTTATTGATACCACTTTCTAATAACCTATTTAATAGACTGAGGTTTAAGTGTCTTATTCAAGGACACAATGGTAGAAAGTGGGGGTTTAAACCTGCAAGTTTGTGGTAATCAGATTCACAGACAAGTATTTTATCCACTAGGATTACTGGCCCCCATCTCAGATCATGCAAGTTTCTTGCTTATCTATGCTACTACCATCAAAGCATCAGATCTTGCCAAGAGTGCACATGCCCCAATGTGTAACGGCTATTATAACTTGTTAATAATAAACTGCTTATTATGTGTATATGAATAAACTAATTAACAGTTTATGAAGTCGAATTAACAACATTGCAATAAAAAAATGCAACAAATGGTCCCAAAAGCTACAGCCAAACAACTTCTTATATTAAAGTCCCCCTGTTTTATGTTGCTCAAGGTGTCAGACATGCTAAGCTATATTTGGTGATCCTATGTCATGCAGAACCAAGGTTATTATAATTTTAAAAGATGTCAGAATAATAATAAACGCTACAAGGCTTTAAAAATATTGCAGAGAAGAAAATGCCCAAATTTATTTCACTTTAGGTCTCAAAAACAAATGGTAAAAACTAGGGCTGGGAATTTAACGCGTTAATTAGATTAATTAATCGCCGAAAAAAATAACGCATTCATATTTTAACACAATTAACGCTGTAAGCCCTGCCACCAGTTGGCAGACATGTAGTACTTCAATTCAAGACCAAAAATACGTCGTCTTCCCGTTAAAAATTTCGAGTATTTTTTGGAAGGAAAAAACGCCAAAATGGCTAATAAAAATTGTTTCGTGATGTCTTGTGAATGTTTTTTGCTGATTCTGACTCAACTTCGGGGGGCAGCTGCAAGGCGACAAAGCACAAGGGAACATTTGGGTTGGAAGTAGTCGTAGCTGTAGCATTAGCTTCTCCATCCAGACCTCCAGATGGGTGGAGGGCTGGAAATAGCGATGATAATGGTGGCTGGGTTTATTTGAGAAACAAGGAAGTGTATCAAAACTGTCATATACGGTAACCTAATTCATAGATTTGGTTCAATCAGTGATACAAATTTCATGACCATTTTAGTTATTGACTTATATTACATAATAAATGGTAAAAAAAAAAACCTGCTTTTTGTAACGTCTGCCTGTATGGGCGATTAAATGCGATTAATTAGATTAATTAATCACCACACCATGTAATTAATTAGATCAAAACTTTGTATCGCTTCACAGCACTAGTAAAAACACAAGTACCTTGGAAAACTTTCAGAATATTCTCCACCCACAAGCAGAGGAAGGGGGTCCAGAGAGAGGCCGAGCAGCCGAGCAGCTGAGCAGCGACACAGTGAATGAAAGAGTAGCAAATGGCATGTGTGCAGGAGAGCAAACACCAGTTTTAGACTGTTGACATTTGTTAAAATCACATTTTACTAATTTGCTCTGAGTTTTAAGGCTTAAAAATGCTAAGTGTGCCACATGGGCATGAAAAGAACATTCGATAAGGCATTTCTTGAACTCCCACTAAAGCAGGATTAGTCTGTTTTAAAAGGAGCGAATAAAGACAAGGGTGTGTTATAGGCACCTACAGTCCAATCTACTCTTTTTTTAGAAGGTGTACAATATAAAAAGTACAATCCAGGCTCCATGATCTATTATATGTGTAGTTGGAGGCCTGCAAAGAAACCTCATCCTTCAGTAATGAGGGTTTGAGTTTGTGTAATATTAACAAATGATGCATTTATGCTTAAAATTTTCCATCAGCTCGGTTGAAAACATTCACAATATCACACAGCATTTCTGATGATGAAAAAAGTAATGGACATTTTTGCAGCTGTTCAAGGAGACAGATTTTGTTTTTCTTGCCTATTCTTTAACATTCTCTTCTCTCTAGAGAAGTGTTGAAGAAAAAATTCATTTAAGGACTGAAGATGAAACTGTTATAAATGGGTCATTTCCTGTTATTTAATAAAAACATTACTGATCAGAGGGTGTAATTGAAATGCTTTGACTAGACAGAGACTTTATTTCGATTTACAGTCTGTCAAAAACACTGCTGCAGAATTGGAGTCACTGTGTTCCTTAAGCTTTCGCAATAAAAGGTTGAAGACCTCTGATGAGAGATGAAGTAAAGTCCAAAAAACAGTCAAACTGTCAGCTCTTGAAAGAGCTCTGTTATTTGTAATGCAGGTGGGAATGCACTGGATTTAAATATTTCTTGGCTGATCATAAGATGTATGAATGGAAAGGTCATTTTCAAGGTCTTCTTCAGCGTGATATGCTCCAGACATAAGGAAAATAAAAATAAACTTAGTGTCAGAGACAATCTCTGACAACCTCTGAGATTGTCTTTCATAATAGGATACATGTAAATGACCTCTGATTTACAGCCTTTTTGTGCTTGCTGGTTACGTCCTTGATTGTATTTTGTTCCATTTTGGTTTTCTGTTGCTGGTGGGATGTGTGTGTTTTGCCTCAATCAAAGATTTGAGTAATAACATTTTGTATACACCCAGTTTCTGTCTCGTGCTCTGGAATTGTTGACTGTCGGACAGATAAAAACCAAAGTCTGGGCAGATTGTTGCCTTTGCTTTGTGTACTTGCATGCTGGGTGTTATATATATATTTTTAATGTACAGTATTTAACGTCCTGCCTGTTTCTGACCTTCCTTGTGGCTTGTCCCTTTGAATCTGTGTATTTCATTGTTTGCATCTTCTTCTCATATCTGTTTAGGGGTTGCCACAGCGGATCAACCATCTTCATTTCCTTCTGCCTTCTTACTCTCTCATCCTAACTTCCTTCATGACCTCCCTCATCACATCCATAAACCTCCCACTAGACCTTCCTATACTCCATCCTCAGCATCCTCCTCTCAACACACTCAGTGGACAGTGTCTGGGGATGGTACCTTGATCAAGGTTGGTACCACTGGCAGTCCTGGGATTCAAGGTAGATGAAGGTAGATTAACAATGGAGCTTCAATATGGGTGTCTTTGATTGATATTATTTTGACCTAGTTGCCTTCAGATGCTTAAACTATTTTAAAAGCAATAAATACAAAGCAAAAGCATGATCTAGACCAGGCCACAACACTTCAGAAAACAGTTCAGCCTTTCTAACTTGATCTTGAGTTGGTGGTGCTAAACCTCTACAGATTATATGTAGATGACTTGGTTTGTGTAGCTTGTCTTGATTTGTCATAAACACGGTGAGTTCACGAAGGCTGTATTTACTGGGATGGGTGGTACAGTTTTGTTCAGATGTTTCATCCAAAGCTTTACTGTCAAAAAAGTAAAAACAGGTCCATATTTAAATGGTGGAATGCATTAATAGATTTTGATAAGCGAATGACATTCTTCAAGCCAGACACGGCTTGAAAATGCACTCAACTTGCTAATGGTGATTTTGCAACGTTAAAGCCAATTATAGCTGAGAGTTCTTCAAATGGAAAGGAACGTAATTCATAGGTCTTGAGACGAGTATACACTTCCGAGCTGACCAAATTATTTTCCTGCTGGGAGAATGATTACATAAGAGCAATTTATCAGCGCGACCACGTTTGCAGTCCTATAGAGATTGAGTTTTAAGTGCGATTGTCATTTAGCTTGTATGTCTGTTCTTATTCTAAAAGGTATGAAGCAGTCACTTCCTGACACATGGAACAAAACCAAAGATCTGACTTTGGATTATGCTAGTCCAATTTAATGAGAGGGGCCTTATCAGACTAGAGTTATTACTTGTTGTTTTGGTCTACTGTTTAAATGTAAATATATCACTCCTCAGTTATGTATAGTTAATTCAACAGCAGATATAAATTGCAATAATAAAATAAAAAACCCTTAGTCTGAAGGCTTTGTATTCCATGCAATTATTAATTTTATGTCATTAATGACATAATTCATTATATTTCAGTATACAATCTTAGGCCTAGACATCTAGCCTCACTGTTACTATTTTGCTATAGCATATAATTGGAATTGCATGATTTTTTGCTTAGTAATTACAAAGCAAAAACAAGCCGGGCATCATTTTCACTTGATATATGTTCTGTATTGATAGATTGATTTTTGGACTTCTTGCTGTTTTCAATTTTTATTTTAATATTGCTGAGAAAGCTATTGTAAAACAGCCTTTACCAGAATTCCTTTGCCTAGTGTCAGTTCCAAATATTTTATTATTTTGTCATAATTGGCAGTGACTGCAACTTCAGAGGGTTAATGAGCTGCTGCAGTTCAAAGTAAATGTCTTCATATTAAACAGCTGAGGCAAGTGAGGCACAATCAAATGCTCGACAAGGATGAGCCAAAAAGGCCTGTTAACGTTTCAATACAAAGCTTTCAGAGAAATAGGGAGGGAGGGAGAGATAGGGAGGGAGATGGAGAGAGAGAGAGAGGGAGAGAGAGAGAGACCTAACCTAGAGAGGAGCAATAATTATGCTTTTCTTCCTCTTTATCTCCACTGGAGCTCTTTAAATGGTAGCCTTGGCAAGACCTCTTTGCTTACTGGCAAAATAATCTGGCCTTCAGAAATGTAGCTACAAGGAATAAACACAAAGGGTGAAAAAAAAAACTGAAGGAGTGAACACTCAGAGAAGAACTGGGTAAAGCACGCCCTCAGCAATCAGGCTCCAAACTCATACACAAATTGGATGAGACGAGTAACTTTTAAGCAAAGGGTATGTGAACCCATCTCTCTGCCTTTTATGTAACACGCTTCCTTCTGGACTGGAATAATTAAACTCAGAATGAGAAGAGATCCAGTGTGTTGGAGAACCAAGGGCAGGCTGCTCAATGAGGTGAGGCAAGCCAACATAGGACCGATATGGCACAAGTGAGAGATCTCTCTTTGTGCTATGGACTGGAGGCAGTGTCATCATGCATCTGCAAGTGTTTTTAATAAGCTGGCCGAGGCTGGAAAAAAAAGATGACCTGAAAATATAACATTCTGCAGAGTAATATGCATTTATGATCAATTTTGCTTGGATGGAATATATCCTGCTGAGTCTAGGCGTTCTTTTTCCAAGAAACTCAAGGCTGTGCTCTTAAAAATAAAGGTGCCAAATAGGGTTCTCTGGAGTGATGCCACAGAGGAGCTACTTTTCGTTTTCCACGCCGTAAAATGTATCACTTTGAGTGAAAAAAACATATGGAGAAGGCATTAGAGTAAAACCTTACAACGTTGTAGTAAAGCATACTACCATTTACACTGCACATAACTATTCCGTTACCTGGAGTTGAGGTCATTATCTGGCTGAACAATTAAAGATGTAATAACAGCAGCTACAAATATTGATATATTTGATTAATGATAAGAGAGCAGATAAAGAATAAATGGTGGCCTAGTTGTTAAACTTTGTGGGTTCGAACTCCAGGACTATTAGTGGCACCACTGAGGTACGCTTTGTTCCTGGCCGTCTACTGCTTCACTTGGTGAATGGGTTAAATGCAGAGAGAAATGTTGTGCTGTTCACACTGGGCTCTGGTTTGTTTACATGACAAATAAACATTTCACACAATCTAGGTGGTTGCACTAAAATAAAAAAATCATACATTGTGGTTTTACATGACAAGTTCATGCAGTAATACTAAATGTTTTCATTCAAATTTAAGTCAAACTCGGTTGGCTACAATGGAAAGACATCGGAATTAGAAGCATTGCTACTTGCTGCTTATGAGTGTGCATGGCTTTGGATCAGTAAAAGTGCTCATGCCAGGGGCATTTTTAATGTGAGTGTGATGTATGGGGGGCGGGATTTGGGCATGGGGTGGGTCTATGATGTCTCTGTCCTTTTAGAGGGTGGGTGTGGGGGTGGGTGCAAACCTGAAGCGGATTTCACGAAAGATTCAAGATTTAAAAGCACTGGGTGAATTAATAGTTTATGTTAAATGTGTGTGTGTTTGTGTGTGTTGGGGGGGGGGGGTCCAAACAAGTCATTAACAACCCCTCGGGTTGAATGGGGATGATGCCCAGTCTCCAACATGTCCCCTCATTTGACAAAGCTCAATACCAGCGCCAGAACAACCACAAGTTTTACTGGATAAAAGGATGAGAATGAACAAATAATAAGATAGCAGCGGGCTCTTTCAACAGTGCACAATGTAAAATAATAAAAAACATTTAGAGAAATTATGTAAAGACCATGACAAAGTGTTCAAGATTCCAATCCAACTGAGCATCTGTGGGATATGCTGGACATGCTGGTCTGATGAATGCCCCACCTCACAATGTAAAGGATCTCATTCCAATGTCTTAGTGTTGGATTCCACAGCACGCCGTAGGAGGTTGTGTGGAGTCTTGAAACAAAACTGTTTTGGCGGCACAAGGGGGAACAACACAATATCAGGCGGGTGGTTTTAAAATGATGTGTGACTACTATATATATTTACTGCTCGTAATGAAACTGCTAGCGGTCAGACTACCAACTCATTTAACTGACAGTCTAAATAGTAATGATGCTGCAATGTCATGACATTTTTAGTCACTTCCCAGATAGCATTAGCCTGAATGCTGCGCTGGCCGGTTTTAATAATGCGTTTTCTTCAGGGAGCGGGTAGCCATGACACTGCCCATTACAAAGGGTAATGTGGCCATTAGGGAGGCCAGGGGAGTTGGGATGCCATAGACAATCAAGAGCAAACAACAAGCAATGAAAAACATACAGTGTGGGCGTATGCAGATGTTGTCCTTTCTCTCAATAATGACTTTCAGGTCCTTTGAATACGAGGACAGTCCAAACCTGCCCCATGGCCATTAATTTTACATTAGTCGACATTTACATTCGTTTTTCTAATGCCGTTTGATGGCATACTGTGGGCAGCAGAATAATCCAGGCCAAATTACTGCAGTTGACCACCCTATTGCACGGGACACACCACCCAAGTGACAAGGGACATTAGTCAATAACCATCAAGCTTGGCCTGAAGGAGTCAATAGCTGGAAAAAACAAACACATTTTCAGCACAGCTTTAAAAAAGTAATTTATTGTTTTGTTATTCTTAAATTGTTTGAATTGTTACCATGCAAACAACTAAATTGTCTTTTTTTAGTGGGACTTACAGGACTAGACCAACCACAAAATTACTGATTTTATAGTAATCTAAAATACAAAAATGCACACTGTGGTTTTACATGATAAGTTGAGGCTGTATTTCTGCATGATTTAAATGAGATTGAAATCAAACCAGATTGTAAATGATGGAAAAATATAAATACATTGGCTGCATATGAGACTGAGGGTCCATAAATGGGGCCACTTTCACTTTCTTTAGCAATTGAAGGGAAACCTCTGACAGAAATATTCATTAATCATACATACGTGCAGTGAGAACAACACTGGCAGTACATTAGTCTGAATTATGCAAAATGGTGTCAATGAGGAACATTTAATTCAGACACATTAACTTCATCTAGGGGGTGTTTTCATTTCTCACGCAAAGCTGGGGAAGGTTTGGACATAAAAGTATAGGAGATCACAATCATAGCATAGTGTCACAAGAACAAGCTGCTCTAAAGAGGCCTAATGTTCTTTTATAATGTGATATTGATATTACAGAACAATGTTAAGATAATTAGATTGTCTGTAGAACGCATCCCATCCTTTGTGTGGATTGCCAGAATACCTGCATAAAATCTTCCTCCCTTCACATAACATTGTGCCAAATAGCTCTAGTGTTAACTTGTGCATTGCCTCATCTGAAGGAGCAGCCTTCTCATTTAAAGCCCCTTATCTTGTATGGAAACCTGCAGTATCAAAGTGAGTTATTCCATTCTTTTTGCATAAAACTGGCTTACGTTTATAGTTTTCTCAATTCTTAGACCGTGCCAAAAAGTTTTTAAATGTGCTTCTCGGCTTCTGAGTGTTGCAGCTTTTGGCCCCATCATCTGGAGATGGTTAGGTGGGTCCCTGGTGGTGCTGAGATACCAGGACAGGGAGTCCAAGAGAGCACTATTGGCCTCGCTCTGGGAGGATGGGATGGCCAACCCTACTCCCTATCACTCAGAATGTGATACTAGCAAACAGATGTTAGCTGATGGAGCAAAATTGGCAGTCAGCATTTTCTCCCAAGGATGATACTAGGACCAATGATGTTGCATTAGTGGCAAAAATGTGTGTGACTTACAGGAAGAACATGCTAGACTTCACCCTCCCAGTATTGGTGGTATGGTGTGGTAGAAAGAGTCCTAGCTAGTCAGGGGAATTCACTCACTCTCTCACCTTCTGTAGCCATTTAATCCTCACTAAGGTAACCAGAGACTAACCGGGTCAATGGGTGTGAGGCCTGGACTCATTCTCTGCAGAGCACCAGCCCACCACAGAGCACAGAAACCCAACATTCAGTCATAAAATCAGACCTATGGTTTAAAATTTAGAATCCCCAATTCACCTGATCTGCATGCCTTTGAACTGTGAAACTGGAGACCCCACAGGAAACCCACACTACCAAGAGGAGAACATGCAGACCCCACACACACAAGGACATTCAGGACCCCGATGAGAACTCCCTGCCTTGGAGGTATGAGGCAGGCCCTACCCACTGCACCACCAAGGGGATTGGTGGAAAAGGAGATGTCTAAATCTAGCAGACAATCAGGAACAATTTTAGCGCCACTGAACTTTAATCAGATTTAATGCCCTATTAGCACACACTGTATTTCGCCGCTGTGTTACTCAACCTGATACTCAAACACATGCTGCTACTGCCCACTGTTATCTATAAGTAAGTCAGATAGATAAAAACAACATTAGCCACTATTTTGAGGCCTGAAATGTCATTTTAAGTGAATCTACCTACATAAAATCTTTTTAATTTCCAAAAAAATTTGCTTATGTGCACAGAGATTATCGGCAGGAAAAGCTCTAATGCAGCAGCCCCTGCATACTGATCACACCCACAGAATCCTACAGAGGCAGCTCCTCTGGAAATGAGCCCAAATGAAAGACATTGAGGCCCACTGGTTAGATCCTATGCCAAGTGTCGCCATCCACATCCAGAGAGAATACTAATTAGCCTATTTTGCTGCTAACAGGGAGAATCTAAGTCAACGTACTGATATCAGACAAGGCCTGTCAAAAACTTGGCTCAATACTTTCCTTTAATAGTTTGTGTCTGGTATAGAAACAGACCAAGAGCCTTGGGAGGTCATTTGAGCTCTACGAAAAGAAAATACAGAGCATACTATGTGTTTAAGCCTGTACAGCTGAGACAGAAATTGGCCTGCTGTTTGATCAAAGTCTGCTGTTTGATTAAATCTGTCGTTGGCTTCATTTTCACCAGTAAAGAACATAATCATGAAAATGACAAACATAGGAATTGACATACATCGTGAACACCTCAGGTTGCCATCATTTGAATTATTGCACACACTTGCTCAGATACTTTCACAGCAATAAAGGCAACATGGAGCTTCCTTTAAACAGAGCAAAGAAACACAGCAGCATGCTGAAAGCTCCTGTCTGATCACATACTGATCCAGTTTACTGTGACCAGTGTTGACATACATGCATCATACCTACTCTGGGGGGGGCTGATTTAAATGAGTTTGAGGAGACAAGGGCAAAATCCCAAGGGACTGCCAAAGACACGTAAGGTGGAAGAAGGATTTCAAATGATAGATCTATGTCTACAGATTCTTAGCAAAAAATGCTAAATGTTTACAAAACGTTAGCAAAAATCATTTTTAGCCTATAGTGAATTGCATCCCACAATAAAACTATTCCATGTGGACCACTACTCTTGTTTAGTGTTGATTATTTTGGTATATTTCAGCTAGAAAATGCTATGCTAGAATATTTAGCTATACTTAATTGAAACGAGAAGGGTTAGTACCAACCATGTCAGAATGTGTTGGTGCATTAAAACAAGCCCAAACTAAAATGCATTCTGTGTGTCCTAACATTCTGGGCTGTTATACATATGCAAAACAAATTCATAATCTACTCCAAGAGAGAATAACACCCTCCTAATTTAACTGATTACTACTTTTGCAAATTGTTCTTACTTTCTATGTGTAACTAGTATAATTAGTATAATCAAATGAACAGTATAATAAAAAGTCTTAGTATAATAATTTTTTTATTTATGATGATGATTATTATTACTGTTGTCATTGTTATTATTAATATTATTATTATTATTATTATTATTATTATTATTATTATTATTATTATTATTATTATTATTATTATTATTATTATTACATTTACATGATCTTTTATTAGATTCCATGTATGTCATCTTATATCGGGGAGGGGAGTGGGTGATGCTGTTACACTCCTTATATAACTTTATTTAAAAAAGTGAATACATGAAAAAAATAACAGCCTAGGAACTGTGCATTCAAAGCCAGCAACACAAAACCATATTAAACACGAGACAATCCATCATCAGCAGCTCTCAGTTAAGTGCCATCTCATGAAATGTGATATCTTTTCTTCTCCTCCTTTCAGCAGGCTCAGTCATTACATCTAATGACACTTGATGCATATTTTCCATTTGCCGCTCTTGTCATGCTGCATCTTTTTTTTTTTTCTTTGGAGAAGAAACTATACCTTAAAAACGCATTCGGCATTTCATGCTTCGAAAAACAGCGCATCTTTCCCCTGGCTGCTGTGTTCCTGTATCACGCTTCTTTCACACATGGAAGTAAATTACTGTTTGATTGCCATCTTTATTACACCTTCCCCCTCCGCACCCTCCCCTCCCTCTGCTTTCCAAAACCCACAGTGACTCTTAGTCGAATTTCAACACAGCGCAGTGAGAGAGCGTCACCGCAGTAGGGTGCAGATCCATCTCGATGGGGTCTCTGCTACAATTAATGGCAGGGGGCAAATTATACATTTATTCAGAGCTCATTAGATGTGAACTCCCTGTGGAGCCACATTCTGTTTTCCCAAAGGTCTCCCACGGGAGCACTCTTTTTGTTTGGGCTGCATAACAAACCTGGAATTAAACGCCACCAACACCCTCTCTAAGATTTTCCGCAGTGCTCGTATGTGAATTCAGACATTTTAATTGGTTTAAACAACCAAATTCTCAAAATGAATATCTTTATGGCTTAACTGGTTTCAACCAAAATTTGAAAACATCTTTATGGTTGAATTCATTTCAACCAAACTCTGAAAATGTTTGTAAGTAAGTAAGTAAGTAAAATTTATTTATAAAGCGCATTTCACAGACAGAGTCACAAGGCGCTGTACAACAAGAACACACAACATAGTTCACAGTACATAAACACATTTGTCTTTAGGATCGATTAATTAATCAAAATTAACATAGTTTTGGTCTTCTTTATGGCTGAATTTGTTTCAATCAGCCTCTCAAAATTTGCATTTTTATGATAAACTTTATAGCTGTATTGGTTTGAACCAGCCTCTCATATTTAGCATCTTTATGGTCGTTTATTTGTTTTCATCCAGATTCTCAACGTTAGCATCATTATGGTCATCCTCATGGTTGAATTGGTTTCAACGAAACTCTTCAGGTTTGCTAGCATATTTACGGTCATATATGGTCTCTTCTAATAATTCAGATATTGGTGATGTATGCCTCTACTCTTATTTTAACCACTGAGCAATTCCCAGAGCATTCTTATTATCCTCAAACATGCATTACGAAATTAATCAATAGGTACTGTCAGTAAACACTATTGATTTTCTTGACAGTTAAACACATTCTTCATGGAGGCCATTGTATTTTTCCTGTAAAGTTTATTGCACAAGTTTAACATACTGAAAATATGTTACGTTTACCATCATGGGGAAAAAAAGGGCCCTGACTTTTGCAGGTCACCATTTATTTTATAATTTCCTCCCAATTTGCTAAATTAAGAAGCATCAGTTGTGCATTAAATATAAAGAAATACTTATTTTCAATCGACGCTTATTCAACCCACAACTGCGTACAACTGTGTGGTGATACGAAACAGCACATTTTCGTCTAATCAGAACAAGTTCTGTGATAGTTTTTGGTTTCATACTTAATTTAGTTGTAATGTTAGCTTGATAACTGTACTTATTAAGAACAAACCGCAGAACCTCTGTTAGCTAGCTGAAATATTACATTACAAAACAAAATTGGTTTTACTGGGAAATTGCATTTTTGTTGCAATTTCCCTGTGAAACCAAATCATTACATGCTAAAATGTAAATGCTCACACCCAACAACCTAACCCAACATTGCTAAAAATTGCTAAATTTCTGTAGCAAGACCCTCTGTTATTTTTTTTTTACATTGGAGTCTCTTATCATACCACAACTGCCAGTATTTTCTAAAAGCAGAAATCCATTCCAGGCCATGCTTTATAGTGGTTTTACCACAGCTGAGGCGTTTATACCATGCAGGGTGACATTTCCTAGCACTGTTTTGCATGCTTGATTGCTCAGAATGTTGTTGCATGCATGCTGTGTGTACATGCAATCTGATGAACTCAGGAAGTCGTTAGAAGGCATACAAGAAATGTTCACCTCTTTTCATCTCCATGCTGTTTTTCTTTGAGTGAAATTACATCAGTATGGCTGTTTTTCACCCATACAGGTACAGAAACGTACAGATGTTTTAGTATACAGCATGCTTGCCTGCTTTAAAGGTCACAGATGCAGTGTTTCCACTTCCCCCGAAATCAAGTGATCTGAACAGAGAGCATAAAACACATGAGGCGGCCCAATGACTCAGAAGAGGTGAGATTCCCTCCATGCTCCAGAATAAATCACTTCTCTCCTGCAATATGGATTTTATCAGGCTCCAGACGAGAAGAAAAAAAAAAAGCTTGAGCTAGGCAGATCATTAATGGAGGAAATTTAAAAAGGGTTGCCATGTCAAATACCCTCCAGAACAGTAATTGAGAAGCAATATGTCGGTACGAATTCAGAGACTGAGACCATCTCCGCTATAGAGATGTGAACGTTTTGCGGAAAAGAGACCAAATGAACATTATAAATGAGAAGTGTTGGTTCCAAGCTCTGACTGGCTGGGCCATAGTGAAAGCACTCATGTACATATGCCCAGGCAGTCGCTTTAATGTATTGAAATGGACGCTAATAAGAACACCAATAACATTAGCCTGAGATGCTAAAAGCACATTAATCAGCCACTGCTGCTCAGAAAGAAAAAGCGGATGTAGTCAAGATTTGAATATTGCTGTGCATATCTGTCCATTTAGAGAATTCAGCCCGGCTGCCAAGAAGATGCTCGGGTCCAACTAACTCTGGCACTGCTGCCTTGGACACTGGTCCACTGGCTGCAAGCCAAGTTCTCCTCTGATCAGCAGCTCTAAACTGGCCACACATGAATAACAATCTGAGTAGAAGCCGCCACCCTATGCTGGTCTCACACCCACTGTTCTAGAATTTTACTCAAACCCTGACCTCAACTACTCAGAGAACTGATCTGTATGGAAGACAGCCTTCTACAGATAAAAAATACAGGGAAAAAGTTATGTATATGAACCCCCCCTCAAGCATTTGTCGATGTAAAAGCCATTTCCAGCATCATGCAGTGTACAGCACACAATTATTCCAGGTCAGGAATCTCAAATTACCAAGGAGTCACTAGCCAGGTGGTCTTGTATCTAAATGGCTGGCAGGGTCTACTAAATATTTGAATGCTTCATTAAATCAGTGAACTTCACAGTAAAATTAGATGGATTTCTTAATTTTATAGCAGTTGCAAACGGAGTGTTAGTGAAGAGCCATGCCATTTTTTTCCTATTTCTCTTAATGCTAAATCACAAATAAATCAACAAAGGTAGATTTCTATGGGGCGCCGTTTGTAAAAGCAGCACCACAAATTTAGAGGTGTCATTTTTTCAACATTTAGCGCAATGTTCAC
>JBBKCR010000080.1:19231774-19243141 GCA_037577295.1 Ladigesia roloffi | reverse complement strand
ATAAGATATATAGAGGAATATACAGCACGGAGCTTATATATATATATATATATATATATATATACATATATATAGAGAGAGAGAGAGAGAGAGAGATACGTCTCAAGATTTTCATTTTGTTTATGAGATACATTGTGCACCTAACACATGAATACCTCCCTTATTAGAAATAAACATGTTTTACATATACAAAACAGACAAACAAACATACAAACGATGGACTGTCTAAAAGTTATGGCATATATTTTGATATAACTTGTTCTAATCCCATGGTATTTGAAGAAAATATCATTATATTGCATATTACATATTAATGAAAATATCATTAATATTGCTCTGTTGAGAATGTGTTTTCATTTTTTTCATCTGTCTTTAACATACAACTGTATGTATCAGGTTTTGCACCTATAGCAACATTACTTACTGGGATCAAAATGAATTACATGAGTTAATTACTGTCTGTTGGGTATTTCTCATGGTAGTGTGTTCTCTGAAACACCTGAGAACCCTGACATAATGAACAACCGTGAAGACTCATAATTTTGAATGACATGACAGAGCCAGAGGGAAAAAAAGATACAAAGACAGCCCAGTGAAGTGTGTGTGTGTGTGTGTGTGTGTGGAGGGGGAGGTGGCAGGGTGGTAAGTAACACAATGGAGAAGCAAGCAAATCAAGTTTGACACTCTGTTATATCAATGTAATTAGCACAAGGGGAACGTGTTTTTTGGCACCGTCCTCGTGTGCAAGTTTAGGATCAGTGGCCAAGCGTGTGATTACACTCGGGTGTTCTCAACTAGAACATCCCTCGCAAGCTTTACCACTGCAGAACTCCTAACAATAGAGATAATGAGGGCAGTTAGACCGTTGAATATTGACTCCCCAAATCCCTCATCCAAGCAGACTGCCTTTCTTCCAGTAAAGTGCATGAGTTATACATGATGTTGCCTGCTGGGAATGCAGGATCTTAAGGAGAAAGCGAGAGCGCTGTTGCTCACGTGGGAAGAAAACGGGTCGACTCAGAAGACAAGCGGTGATGAAGGGTTCTCTGGCAGGCTTTTGTAAAGCGTTCTTAAACTCATTGTCGGTCTTTCCCACAAAAAGGGCTAAAGCTAGAGATTCCCCCTAATGATCTACCTATTGTCTCACACACAAATGAATACTTGATGCAGCTCAGCAGTTCCACAGCATGTTGAAAGTGATATCTACCCACCAACTTTGCCTTGGCAAGCCCCGCTGCCCATTTTGGAACGAACGTCAGCCAAGATCTCGGCTCCCAAGGCGACCCTGAGGTAAATCCTCCAACTTTGAGTGTGGCGCCGGGCCATGTGCTACAGCTAGCAGGAGAAAGGGGGCCAGGAAGCGAATTTGTAAACACTAATTAGAGGAGTGGGGGGTACAGCGAGGTTTTTTGGATGAATGCAGTATTTATGATGTCCCATTGCCTCACTCCGACAGTGGCAAATATTGTTAAGCAAATATTGTTCTTTACAATCCATTAGCATTGAGGAAGCATACATTTGTGTCTCTGTATCTGTAAACTTCACCTGTAGTGAGATCTAGGTGATATATTACATATTTCTCGTACATTTCTCTTATCTAATAATTGCGTCTTTTGTTTGTTCTGGAGTGGGAAAAATGGGTGAATAATGTATAATGAGGCAAGAAAACAGTCAATATATAATTTGTTCAATTTTATGATTCAATCAAATAAATCATAAACAAAAATATGTTGTGAAGCTAAAAACAGTATCCTATAGAGATAACGCAAATTTATGTGACATATGCAAGTCTTTCTTGAAATTACTAATCAACTTAATGCAGGCAAACGTGATCATTTGCATGAGGATATAATGAGCTCCAATTACAGGCTTGCTACTTTAGACACATAGCTCCAGTACAAGACATCAAACATTTTTTGGCTGATCAGATATGTTAGAACTATAATGTAAGGTAGTACTATTGCTTTAAGCTCAGTGAGATCAATGAAGTTTCTACACACCCCCATTTTAGTTACCGAATTGTCTCTCTAAGGAAATGTTCATTGCCGACATTTTCGATGGAACCAAAGATGGTTCTTTGATGGCATTACCTTCTCTGGCAAAAAACTGCTCATGACTTTTTTTAGAAGGGCATTCTCAGAACAAAGGGCACACAATTGTCTCTAGAATGGTTCTCTAGAAAGGATATTAAATATGTATCTTTGGCTAGGGAGCTGATATTGCACAATATTATATTGTAATTACAACCAGGCACCCAGTCCTTTTTTATTTTACTATTTTAACATTTTAAGTTATGAAATTGTACAAATCTGCCCTTTTCCCCAGGAAAAGCAAGCAGTGATCATAATATACCTTTAAAGGTCAATTAGGGTACATGACTGGATTTTAAGAGCTCACTTATTTACATTTTCTGAACCTATAGAGCCATTTAGTGGGCAAAAGTCTCAAATCTCTTTTGAGGTGAATTCTGGGAATTCTTTTGCGTTGGGAGAAAAATCGGAGGTGAAAAATGTGCACTTTTGTGAAAAAGAAATGCGTGCTGAGCGAAACCTGAGGCTAATTACTTTTCTGAATAATGCCTTTGCACTTTCAACACACTTACACTAATGTGTGCCTCCCAAAGATCCAAAACTCTAAAGCTTAGATACCGAAGCCCTAGCATCGAGGAGATCTCGGGATTTTCCCACAGGATCGCTCGGCTCACATGCTGAGAAGGAAGGTGAAAACTTTCCCTCAATCGCTCGTGGTGATAGAATCCATTGATACGTGCAAGGTGTCGAAACTTTCTACTTTGCCTCCAGATTTCCGTTGAGACGCTGGAGCTTCAAAGAAAGCCCTGAAGCGCATCATGCTGGAATGTATGAGAATGACCCTCATCTCTGTGAAGCGAGTCTGCATTAGGCTCCATTCAAGTGTGGCGGGGCACCACCTTGCATCTTATGCTAATCAGCAGTTTTGATTTTCTCATTGAATGTACGACATCAAACCGCGGCGGTACGTGCCTCTTGGGTTGTGGGCAAAAAAAAGGCAAAACTGCCAAGACATTAAAATACTATTGATCAACTTCCCTCTCTCTCGTTCTGTCATTCTTCCTCTTCACTGATCAAAAAATATGGCGCTTCTCTCGTGCTCCAGTGAGTTACGAACTAACTTGAGCCCAGAGAGTCGGCGATAATAACAGAGAACAGTGGCGAGGTAATAGCTGTCACTTCATGTCTGTCAGAATGGCACGGGCTGAAATATTGCTCATAAACTGCCAAGATCATGAAACACCAGAGGGCCTTGGTAAGTAATAGGCAGCGCAAAGAGCAACAGTGAAGTTAGGGGAGGGGAGAAGGAAGGAGATACAAACGAAAAAGAGAGCACAAAACGAGCGCAAGAGGACAATCTAGAGAAAGCAAATGATGGAAGGCGAAAAGAGACCAAAATAGAGCAGTTTTGACAAGGGGACAAATTAGGATAGAACACAGTGCCTTTGCCTACTTGCCAGGCCATATTGCTCTGGGGAGTCAGCTAGCCAGGTCACAGCGCGGTTGACAACCCGAATGCCATTCCTACACTCTAAAAACATAAAGGTGTCAAGAGAGTTCACTGAAGCAACGCCACAAACGATGCAGCTTGAAAACCGTTCGATTTATGGTTCTATAGAAATGAGATGTAGTACTGTAAACTCTGAATGAACCTAAACATAAAGTAGTGCTTCTGTACAATAAAAACAGCTTTTAAATTGCTGTGCAATTTCTGTTATGAAAAAACAGATGTAAAAAAAATCTGAGGGGTTTAATAAGAAATACTCCATTCTGGAGAAAGTTAAATTGCCAGGATCCCCTACAAAAAGGAACCAGACATCACATTAAATGGTTATGAATATTCCACCTGCCTTTGCCTACTCGGCAGGCCATAATTCTCCCGGGAGCTTACTAGCTGGGTCACAGTGTGGTTGACAACCAGAATGCCATTCCTACACTCCAAAAATCTTAAAGGTGCCATGATGGTTCTATGTAGTAGTGAGTTTTGCAGCTACAAAGTACTGAACCTAAACATAAAATAATGGTTCTATACTATATATCTAAACAAACAAGCTTTTAAGAATGCATTTCTGCAACAAAAAAAAACTTCTGGTGATTTTTCTAAATTTTCCTCCAAATGGATTGGCTAGCAAAGTCGTTTGATGTTCAATACTTTCTGTAGAAATGCTAATATCCAGAACCATCACCAGACATTATCACATGTAAGGGTTATGAATATGCTGCCAGATTTTTCAAGACTGCTTTGAGAGAAGATTTGGCCTAAAACAAGTATTTTTTAAATCAATGAATGACAGATTATGTGTATGGGGGCTATAAAACAAAGCAGTTTTACAAGAAAATATTTGCTGTTTTATTATTGTCTCGATTACACATAAATGACTGGTTATTGTGTGTATAAAATGAATACATTCTGGATAAAATGGCTGTACTTGCATTGTGCATTTTGTTTCCCCACATCATTGTGAAGTAATCAGAGCTTGTAAGCAGGGGCGTTGCACACCCCCACGGTTCAACACCCCCACTTTTGTTGAAACGTGATTCCACCCCCCCCACTTTCATCACATTAAACTGTATTAAATGGATTAAATTGCATTTATAACTTGGCCCATCCCAGAACACCCCCACCTTTGGAAAGCTTGATACGCCCCTGCGTGTAAGTATTCTATGGTGAACCTTTCTGAATGACTTTTTAGACATCTCTATTATATTTCTAAAAATCATTGACATTAACCTTTAACTAATTATACTGGAATGCTAACAGCAATTTATCTTGTGTTGAATTGATTCCTACTGAAGTTGACCAACTCTGTTAAGCTGTTATAAGAGGCAGGACTGAAAGACTGAAACACTGACAGGTTCTTAGAGACCAGACTCCAACAGACCAACCAAAATAACAGCAGCTTCAGAGCAGATAATATTTCACTCCCTACATCCTAAAGCTCTTCTTTCATTTCCCATAAAGCAAGGAAGCAAAAGCCTTCAATGGAGACAAAGCACTGAGGCTGGACAGCAGGCAGCGAGAAACATGCTTGGGTAGGCATTCTGCAGGCCAGGGCAAATTCTTTCAAAATGGATGCTTCAGTCTTCAAGGTAATTATTGAAGATTTACAGCTGCGGGGATGGAGAAAGGGAACAGTCAGGCAATAACCCCTCCCCAAAAGTGCCGCGACTGCGATCACTGACGGTTAAAAAACGAGTTCCTAAAACTGAGCTTAATGTCTCCAGACAGGGCCTCGATGCAGTGGGTTAGCAATTTAGATCTCCAACTGGGAGCTGTTGTTTTGTTTTGTTTTATTTTTAGGGTTTTTTTGCTTTTTCTTCCCGGGTGAAATGGCTGAGGTGGACTGTAAGGATTTTGGCAGCACGGTTGACAAGGCAGAGCTGCTGGGAGGGGCTGGAACATTCAGAGGGGGAAATGTTTAATTGATAAATTGATTAGCTTTTTATTGCCCTCGCGAGTAGATGATGAACAACTGCCATCTCAGTTATTACCGAAGCCAATATACAGGCAGAGATAGTGTTAGAATTATTTATCCGATTGTAAAAAGGGCTTTGTTAAGCTAAAGAATAGCCAAACCTTGAGAAACGCACCCCCTAAAAATAGTTTCTGAATAAAAATAAGAGACCAGTGGAGTTTATTTTTAAATCACCATCTCTATGACAACCATTCAATGCCAGTCTCTGTTCAATTTCTACCAAAGCTCCTCATTCTGCTTTATGAGGTATTGATTAATTACCTGAATCAAATCGTATTTAATGACAAAAAGTATAAAAACACTGCTGTAATCAACACTCTCCTCTCACAATAAGACCAGTTGGATAATAAAACACTACGAGAAGTTTGTCAGAGGTAATTATTGCTATTTTGCTTAAGGGAATAAGAGATTTGTTTTCTTTGAAATACTGAAGTTTTGTAAACACTGCATCATTTATCTTATTTTGATGTTTTGTCATTTCCTTTAAAATGATGCTTTTAAGAAAAAATATTGTCATATAGTTCTTAAAACCTAAGGCAAATCTGTTCAGTTCAATACCAGCTATAAAAGGTCAAATCTAAGGAACTGAACATTTTGACAGTGGTTTCTCATTTTTTTTTCCAGAGCAACATAATGCCAAATGCTGTTTCAAGACTAGCTCTGCCCGCAAAGTAGTAAAATCTTGTAGCAAGGCTAAAATACTGTTAGCTTAATTGACTTATAACCTCAAAAGAAAACATTAAACATGAGTACTACTTTCTAAATGTAGGTATTTTGACCAAATATGATCCTGCCCCACACATTCTGATTTTACAGCGTTCTATAAAGCTCGACCAGCCTCACGACATTTGCTGCGTAAAAGAATGCATTTGTAGAATGCAAAAGCACTGATAATTTGATTGCTGAGTCAGAGTTGAGGCCTTTGTGGGATCGATATTTCAGTCCCGCTCTGCGAGATTTCATTTGCTCACCCACAACCTAAATGTTTCAGCCTGTAGTGCTTTGGAGGCTTACGGACACAGTCTATTCACAAATAAACTATTTCCCTCTGAAACAATATAGCAGTCATGGTCATTGAATTTTATAGTGAAGTTGCTTTAACATAGATTATTCATCCCTAATAGCCACAAATCAAAAATCAAACCACAGAATATAGGCTACTCATGGCTATAGTCAGTTTATAAGGCCAGTAATTGGTAGCTAATTTCCTTGCTTTGTAGCCAATTAACCACCTAAAGCATGAGGCATCTAATTTAGCCCACAAGCAATATGGCTGCAGTAACAGATTAGATGAGATTAGACATCTTTTATCTGTCAGTTGTGGGAGGTCTCTACTAGAGTCGATGGACAAAAGTGTTTTCAGGGTTTGGGATAGTGATGCCACATACCAAGACAATTTGGACAATGCCATGCTTCCAACTTAATGGAAGAACCTTTTCCGTTCCAGCAAGACTGTGCTCCAGTGCACAAAGCAAGCTCCATAAAGACAAGGCTGGAGGGGTTCAGTGTGGAAGAACTTCACTGGAGAGTCCTGACCTCAAACCATCCAACACCTTTGGGATGAACTGGAACAGAGGTGTGAGCAAGGCCCTCTCACTCAACATCAGAGTCTGACCTTATAAATGCTCTACGGCAGAAGTGTCAAACTACGGTCCTGGAGGGCCAGTGTCCAGCACAGTTTGATGTTTCTCCTATTCAAACACAATCACTAAACCTGGCAATTAATGGGGAGAGATGGACCAGGGCCCCACAGGACTGGAGTTGAATGGACACAAATTCCCACAGAAACTTGTGGAAAGCCTTCCAAGAAGATTGGAAGCTGTTACAAATGCAAAGGAGGGATGAACCCCATATTAATGTGGATGTGTTTGCATGCAATGTAATTAGAGCCCAATAACAACCACTGGCTTCCAAGAAATGGAATCTGAGTGGTTCTGACTAGCATTATCACACAACAGTAAACAACAAGTCAAAACCAAAGACTAACACAACTAAGGTCTTGTCTTAGCCCTAACTAACTGCAATTCTTTGCCATAAAACAACAAATGAACAGCAACTTTTTGACCATTAATCACTGAAGTCTTTGTTTCAGCAAATGGAGAAGATTTGCATGTGTCATCAGCATCCAGGCTCCTGAATAACACCAATTAACTCTTAAAAAGTGAAGGCAGTAGAGCAGTACACCCAGATGAAGCTATTAACCAGAAATCACTAATGACTACCATGCTGACAGCACTCGGCAAACATTACAGCACGTAAAACGTTTGCTAAAATCAAATTAAAATGATACAACAGAAAGATACTAAAGAATAAGGGTTTTCTTACAATACGAAATCATGTTCTCGTGATAATCGCACACCTACTGTGAGCATTTACGGTCCTGGTCTGCATACTCCAGTCTGTGAGGTCAAAGTACATTATGGCACATCGTAAACAATGTTAGCAACCATTATTAAAGGGCTTTGGGGCATCAGAGGGGCACATATAATATTGGTCAGCAGACAGAGTAATATGACAGACATAAAATTGAAGCTTATCACTGAAGCCTATCACCATTTGGATGATATTTGGTGTCTGAAAGGGTTATTTGGAGTGATGCCCTTGAAGAAACATCTGTAATTCCATAAAAGACCTTTCAATGGATGTGTCACTCAATCAAAAATTCTTTAAGTAACCAAAAGTTGTTCTTATATGGCTTTGCTCAGGAAAAAAATAAAATTTCTGGCATTTATTGTGAAGAGTATACAGAACGTCAGCTCAAGCATCCTAGAGTGAAGATGCAACAGCACTTAAACTCATGCTGTGAAAGAATTGACTCCGAATAAGCTTGGGGAAGGAGCAGGTCATTCGAAATTCGGAGCTTAATGATGGGAATGCACTGGTGCCTTACATGTAAGAACATCTGTGCATCAATTAATTCATCATCAAAAATAGAAGAGACATTAAAACCCAGTGATGAGGGAAAAGGTCCACGTGTCAGAGATGTTAGAATGACGCCTTCTCCATAACTTTAAAAGAGAGAACACTTATTTGGACCATTTGAGTGTTTCATTCATAATACAGTTTACAATGGAAAGGGCAGCTGGTTCTAAGAAAATCCTAATTAAATACATGACCATAATAGAGATGGTTTAGACAGTAATGTGCTAGACTATAATATATAATAAGTATTTTTATTGATAACTGAATACTAAGTCTGCTGATTAGGGGATCAATAACTGGTGCTGGTGGGGGCATTCATTAATTGGATACTGTGGATTTAGAACTTTTATTTTTAAAAAGATGACTTTTACCAAATCTGTACATTAAGGCACCATCCTATTAGTTCAAGCATGACAGGAGTTTAATGGGAGGCCTTTTCCCTGGACCAGGCTGCATTACCTCATCCTCAGGGCCCTCTTAGCAGCTGTCTAGGAGCATCTTTTAGAAAGCCCATGGGGTAAAACCCACTGACAGAGTGGTCAAGACCTCTCTCCGGCTCTGGACGCCCCCCTTTGGAGCTCCCACGTAACTGCATTTACCTCAACTCTTTTTTTTAAGTAACTTCTTGTGTTCTTACCAAAACAAGATCACACGTTTTGAAAATCGGGATATAAATATATTAAAACAGATCATAATGCAGTTAGAAGTGCATGCAAAAAAATGCCAAACAACACCAGTGGCGTGACTCCCCCCATAAAAAAAGTCCAAGTATCTGCAGTCAGGCTTTTTGTGTCCTTTCAGCATGTAGGCAATCAGGCTATACTCCAGCGCTCCACAGCTCTACACCCTCCCCAAACGCTGCAGCAAACCCAGCTCACAGCTTACTAGTTTATTTGTGCAGCGGTATTCCTCAGGACCACATCACAGTCAAACTCTGTATTTATATAAACTGGCCTGAAGTATCCGGACAAAGCAGGTCAGTTTCCAAGCTGGAACAACATCACACAGCAAATCAAGCAGGTAAAGCAACAACAAGAAATAAACACCTGGCGGTCAATGGCGAAACATCTTCACTGGGATGCATTAATACTTTACAATAGCCCAGAAAAATGTGAGAGCAACAGGGCAGAAAAAGAGAGAGAGTAACAGGAGAAAGAAACAGAAAAAAAGAGTGAGGGAGCTTGAAAGAGAGAGACAGACATGGAGAGAAAGAATGACATGAAGAGAGAGACAGAGAGAGTGAGAGAGAGGGAGAGGAGTGACATGAAGAGAGAGGGACTCACGCTGCTGTTGTGTCCTGTCCAGTAGACCACAGCATGGTTGTGTGCCGAGTCTCCAGCCAAGGCGAAAGTGGTGCTGGTCAGTCTGGCCTCGTCCTGCCTCGGACCGGACACCCGTCCATCGTCGCGGCTCCAGCGACCCTCCGACCCGCCCCTGTGTCCATCCAGCAGGAGCCCGTGGCTCCTCACGCGCTCCTCCGAGGGGGTCTCGGGGTCGCCCAGTGTGAGCTCCCAACTTCCGTCCAAGTCCGCACCTTCTACGCTTCTTTTGCGCCTGGATGTTGATCCGTCGCGAGGAACTCCAAACAACAACAAAAACTCCTCCGGCACTTCACTTTGAGAAACACGCACGATCCCGGGACCACCGTCCGGCCCCCGGACGACTACTCGATCCAGCCCCAGGCACGAGGAGCACGAGATTTCAGCCTGAACAGGGGCCACGCGCAGCGAGGTCCACACGAGCCACGCGCACAGAGCCACGGAGCTCTCCATGGTGCTGAAAGTGAACACGCTGAAGTGCCTGTGTCTCTCCACGCCGTGGGGATGAGGGTGAGTGTGTGAGTGTGTGCGACAGAGTGTGCGTGTGTTTGAGAAACCCTCTTCCTCGTCCTGGTCCTCCTCGTGAAGCTGAGGGTGCTGACGGAGAAGCTCGAGCTCCGGTGTGGTTCGAGCAGAGCGCAGCGCTCCTCAGCTAAACTGGACAAAATCAGGGGAGCTATCAGATAGAGAGGAGAGACAGAGCACAGGGGGAGGAGCTCAGAGAGAGAGAGAGAGAGAGAGAGAGAGAATAAGAGAGTATGGAAGAGTGGGAGAGAGAGAGAGAGAGAGAGAGAGATGAGAGTAAGATAGCTTAGAAAGGGGGTCGAGATTTAAAGAAAGTGACATTAAGAGAAAGGATGGAAGAGAAAGAGACAGAGGGAAAGAGAGAACGAGGGATTGGAGTGCAACAGAAAAAAAAGCAAATGAGCGATATGGAAAGAGTGGGAGAGTGTAGAGTGGAGCGGGAAAAGGAGAGAGAGAGAAAGTGATTCCCCTGGACAAACTGTATTAACAGAAAAGTATCCATTAAACTTCAAAGCTAGTAAGTATTGTGAGGTAAGTATTGTTGTATTTTACACGTAATACTATTATATCAGTGCCCTGTTGTTGTTGTTTTTGTTTACAGCTACGGAGCCCCCCTTAATCACTTCGCCAGCAGAGCGGGTGGTCTTCCTTCTGGCCGAGGCGCCCGAACATCGCGGAGTTTTCTCACGTGTGCGCGCGCGCTCCTGTGACATTTATCCTTCTGTCAGGCGCGCGCACAGATGCGGTGGGTAGACAAGGCGCGCTGTGTGGGCAGGAGGGTCACTGTGGTGTGCTCCAGGGCACAGGACAGGACTGTGCGTGTGCGTGCATTAGTGTTTGTGTGTGTGTGTGTGTGTGTGTGGCCATGTCCTCAGTTTTTAATGGAGACCAGCTATAATTTAATTTAAAGTCGGAAGATTAATACAGTTAACTATTTAGCACTGAATATACAGGCAGGTCAATAAGCATTGGAACCTTTGGTAAAAATGGTTAGATTGAGTAAAATTCCTGAACATTAAAAATCTATAATATATTTTTTGTATAATTTTCATATGATATTAATAATAAGTAATGTAATAAATATATTTAATATAT
>JBBKCR010000080.1:19210540-19231674 GCA_037577295.1 Ladigesia roloffi | reverse complement strand
GACCTCTGCCATCATTTTAAGTGGGAGAACTTGCACAATCGGTGGCTGACTAAATACTTTTTTTCCCCACTGTATGTATAAAACACTGCTAAAGGATGAGGATGCTCTAGACCCCATTTGTAAGCCTAAGTTCCCTTTACCCAATCCCCCCCCCACACACAAACACTGGCCAGTAGATTTGCATTCTATGGAGTGATGGAGCTCCCTACAATATTTTTGAGCTCAGTTGTAGGGATGTCTGTGATTTATAACTAACCATCCAAACTCAATGACTGATATCACTAATATTCCTGTGGCTTAATACAATCAAATCATCACAGCAATCTTTCTCTGTCTAGTATAAAGTGTTCTTATTAGAAAAAAGGCTTTTTATTGAGAGCTAATTACTCTGTCCAGTATAGTTTCAAAACATCCCGTCCTTGTTCTCATTATTTGGGTCGGACAGGTTTGTGGGGGCCAGGCGTGCAGGGGGTATGTAAGACCGCCTCCTGTTATAGGTCACATGCTGCATGAACATGCAGAAAATGTAATGAAGGCTCCAAAAAACTAATATTAATGAAAAAGTTCTTTATAAAGGGGGAGGATATAAAATGACCCTGGCTCAGGCTTTCACATTCTGACAGTAGTCTATAGTGGAAAGTAGAATAATAGTGAAAGCACCACATCTCTTATGTAAGAAGGTTGGCCGTGGCTGCAGAGAAAGCCAGCAAAATTAAAGTTCATGTGGGTTGGGGGCATTTCATCTCCACAAAGGGGGACCTGTGGTTTATATTGCCTCACAAAATGGGTTTAAACTAGATCTAGTCTGGGAGACTGGCAACAAAACAATCATTCATTCTGGTGCTGGGAGTAATTTGGCAAACTCAGTTAACATGAAGAGTGAAAACATGAATGTGAAAACAATTTGAGTAAAAATAACACCTAAATTATAATTACAAAGGTAATATTGATGTAATAACAATTTCGCACATCTTAAATGGCAACTAGTGCAAAAAAGAAAAAAAATATTTAATGATTTAAGACATTTGTACACTATATTTCAACATTATATTTATGTGTGTGTGTGTGTTTACAAATGAACAAATGTGCAAATGTGTGTCTGTGCGTGTGGCCAATATTCCTCAACAGGCCTTGTCCGAAGAGAAAAGTTTTTGGCTCTCATTTTTTGAATGTGTTTTGTAATGTTTACCTTAAATAAATGGTATGGGGCGGGGCCTCAGTGAATTAGATCTTATTTAGCACATCTCAGGATTGAGATTTGAAAACTTTGGAGGTGCATTTCATGCCTTAAACTCTTTGACCTGTTCCTCAAACCTTTTGTTTTATTTCTGCAGTGTGGCAGGGTACAACATCCTGATTAAAAATGCCCCTGCCATGGGGAATACCATGCCTTACCATGGTCATGAAGGTCCTGCTCTGCAACAGTGCTTCAGGAAGGGATGTGTATCCATTTGACTGGCAGGACTGAATGTTTCCCAGCAGATCATTGTTCAGAGCGCCTCCTTCTTTGCCAGGAAAGTGGTGTATATCCACATGGCCAATGGATGATGTAAAAGAAAACATTTTGACCTGACCACCTTCTTCCATTGCTCTATGGTCCAGTTCTGATGCCCACATGCCCAGTGTACTTGCAAGGGCTCTCCGACCAGTCTGCAGCTACACAAAGCCCTGTACAGCAAACTGCTGAGGGACTCCCTGCTTTGCCTCCTGTCTGTGCATGCTTCTTTAAATTAATTGACATAATAAATAACATTCATCCTTGCCTTTAGGTAATAAACTAAGCTATCCATTAGACAAAGGGGCAAAATAAATTGCTGAAGGGGCAAAGCTATTTCCACCCAGTGAACAGCCAGAGTTATAAATCAGGAAACCCAAACAAGGTTCCTTGTATGCCATAGGGTTTTGTTCCACCCGGCACTCTGAATTCCAACCTTGATGGTCTTGTTTGTTAGTTGATGAGAGTACTAAGGTGTGTTTAATGAGGCAGAACCAGTTCGCAGTGCTGTGGCCTGCCAGGACTGGAGTATAACATATGTGATATACATTATATCCTCCTGAGACCTGGCCTATTCATTTACCTTCATAGTGAACATTGTGTTCACCTGCATCTTCCTTAAGTATTTGGAGTTATCACATCAAGCCGTATAGGGTTCTGTAGAGGGCATCCAGGGCCTTCCAGTGATGTGTCATGTGATGTGTTTGCATGTTAGGAACAATGACTGCAATGGCAAGACATACATGAGATCCACCAAATGCAAAATGTTTCTCTGATTTAACTACAAAGAAAACAAACATCCAGGATATTTTATGACTCATAATTCACTGTTGAATTAAAAGACATGTTTTGTTGTCCTTGCAAGCAACAAGCAACAGAAGAGTGAGACAAATGTTTTATTGTATTAATCAAATTAAATGTGTTCTTGGGTTAATGTTACTTTCTTCCTTTCCTAAATTCAGTTCTATTTTCACATGATATCGCCCTGTTGTCCTCTACAGTGGACATGCTGGGAATTTAAAAGAAAAAATATTTTCAAAGAAATTGACATTGAAGGGTGTTTTCAGGCCCAAATATTACACAAATAAAGAAATTGTAAGACACTTTTTTCTTCTGTTCTAAGGAGGATATGGACAGAAGTGTTCTACCAGGGAATGGGCTTCAGCATGAAATGTTTCATAGAATGAATGGGCACACATTCCCACAGAAAGACAAAAAAAGTTGTTACAGCTGTAAGGGAGCACCAACTCCAGATTAAAGTCTATGTGTTTGAATGCAATGTCATTAAAATTCCTATTCACCGTATATTGTATAGAATATAACAGCAACAGTCACTAGATTTAAACACAAACATATACACAGTTGTAAAAATTAATTAGTCATCGTGACAAATAATTACAGCTGATAAATATTTGACACCACTCACCATTGTGTAGCTTACTGTGGAAATGTAGAATGTAGAAAACAAATCACTGCAAGCTTTTAACTCTTTTAAAAAAAAATCCTCAAAATTTGACAAACACATTTTGAATTGAGGAAATATTCATTGGTTCCATATAAATCTACTTAATGTGTTAAATAACTGGAGATGGTAGAAGATACAAGTCAATTTGTAGGAAGAAAGTTTAGGCAATATCAACCATAAGGTATCAACCCTGTGAGTGAACCCTCACGTATAGGTTGTCCTGCATGACAAACTGGGTAAGGAGAGTTAAGTTGGGATTATATTGACACTAAGAGTGCAATGGTTCTTTATTCCATCCAGCCTGACCAATCATGCACTACTTAAAGCGTTGGTTTCATCTATCTCACAAAAACCATATTGACAATGATGCTAATGACCCTTGTGGGGGAAGCCCATTTATTGTGGAGGAAATTGATTATCTGTACATTTCGGAAAAGATAACATTTAGATTGAAAATGTACGTTTTCCTGCAGCTAAACTGGTGACTTATTCCAATTTTACAAATAACTTGCAACTTTTATAGCACTAGTACTACATACTCAAAAAGTGTGTGAACATTCTAACAATACATTTGGTTTATTTAATAGAAGTCTATCATTATAATCACTGCTCAATCCTCCACTGAAAACAGTACACACATTGCTAATAGGGATTTTATCTGTGTGTGTTTCTGAAAGGTTGTCGAGAGCTTCTTGTGACAGAACAAAGCAGGCAGTTTTTAAAAGGCTCTTCAAACTTTTTAATGGCTACCCCCTCACTCCCCATCGATTTCCACCAAGGTTGAAATGTGACTTTCAATCTCAATGATTAAGCTTCCTCTGTAGGTTCATGCTAGGGACGATATACACAGAATGTTATGAACGGCGTTTGGAGTGTGTTTTATGTTCCGCAGCACTAAGCCTTACTATTATTTTCCTGGCAGTAAATGCCAAAAGCTCTTTGGGTCAAACTGATCCAAGTGTTTAGTGATCCAAATGTTTCAGAGCTTGTCCAATATAACAGTAACAATGACAAATAGGGTGGTCGGCCATTAAAAGTTCACACCATCCTGAACATAATATACAATTCTAGGAGGATGTAATTATTGACAGCTATGAAGGACAGCGGAATCAGGAGATGATCTTATTTTCTGGTTCTTCTTCCTCTCTTCTGCAATAGAGGAACAGTTTTTTTGGACTTTAAATTCACTGATTATTCTAGAAGCAACTTGTACACAAATGTACTGCCTCCACCAGTGCTCAGTTCACGGAAATGGTAGTACTATTCAAGTCTCTCTGTGAAATCTGTGGGCTTTTTTGCCATTTTTCATCAGAACTTCATATTTTGACCCAGAAAAAGAGGGATATAAATCCAATAATTAGGATTAAACTTCCAAACCACTGACTTCCTTAAGCCTTAGACCTCATTGCTCATTAATAAAATCTAATTTAACAAATATATTTGGTGTAAAACGTTTTAAAACTATTGTTTATTCTCCTACCCACTTGCCGTTTGCTGCTCTTTCACACTGACGCTCTCCCAACCTCCTCCCACTGGGGATTTCCCCCATCCACTTGTGGGCTGAGACTGTCCTGAAAGTTCTCCTAGGTTAAAGATCTTTTGGGGGGTTTTCTGTGTGTTTCTAAGACATAAAATAAAAGAAATCTGGGCTTTTTTTTAATGTTAATTAAAGTACAATCACTTCGGTCCTGCATTACCTAGCAACCCCAGACACCTCAAGTATCAACACAAACCAGATTAACTTCCATACAAGTTGATTTGCTGTATGAATTGAATTTATAACTTGTTGCACATCTGGCACAGATCCATGTCACTCACTTCCTAAATGTTGCATTTTTGGAGATGTGCATGCTCCTAATAAATGTAGCAAATAATCATTTATGATTTCAGAAGGCCAGCAATGACTTAAAATAAGGTGTTAGGCATGCAGGGGTATCACACATTGCAAATAACTAAGATGTGAGGGAATATTTGTTTGGGCAAACCCAGAGAAGATCACTGGTCAAGAATAGGGCAAACGTTTGCCTTTCTTTGTCTTCTCAAAGGATGACCTTATCTTAATACCCGACACCTTCCCCAGTGGAGCTGGTAATACTGTCAAACTGCAAAGTTTTATTATCCTCAGCCGGAAAAATGAATATCACTGTGCTGCCTGATCACTGCCCATACTCTGAAAATATTTTCACATGAAGTATGGTACAAAATATCTGGGAAATGAAAAGGATGTGATCTGAGATTAACAGCATGTAGTACTAGTATATTTTATTTGTATTTATGCAAAGCACATCCTTAAGCGCACATAGGGAAATATATACATGTAGTCATTTTCTCTCAAATTAATTCTTTAACGTCTTCATATCATGGAAAACCAATTTTTAAGTAAGCATTAGATGGACTATATAAACCTTAGTGGCTTCCAAAACATAATGTTTATTCCTCAGTCTCTGTAGCCCATATATCATCTGTCAGAGCTCTTGTATCTGCATTTTTGCAGCATGCCTTTTTTTATAATTTGAAAATGCCAGTTGAAAGAAGTAGAAATGGCCCAATATATTTGGTAATAAATGATTAAATTGAAAGTTCTGATGTTGAATATCGAAGGTAAAATTTAAAAAGAAGACACAAAGTAATATCTCGGAAACCAGGAATGGTTTTCTGCATTGATAAACTTCAATTTATTGTCACAAAAGCCAATTATGTCCCAAAGAATACTTTTAAATATAAACATGTTCAGAATTCTGTAGTTTAACTCTGCCCAGTGTCCAGGAGTATTTCAGCCCAGGCAGCTTTATGAATGATAAACAATACTGAGCAGCCAATTAGAAGAGAGGTAATTTGCATATGATAGTCTTAAACACACAGCAACACAAATGGCATCAAACAACATTAAATCAAACAACAGTTTGTAAAATAAACACGTAGGCATTAATTATTACTGGTTTGGAAACATAATGTCTAAAAAGGGGATCTATCTGCCATTATGAAATTAATGAGAAATTAAATACAAATTGTATTAAATAAATATATTACAAGATTTTGACATAGATGGAAATATACATATTTTTAATATAACATTCTAAACAATCACTTGTTGCACACCCTGTATGCAAATGCACATATTATTCTTATTTCAAAGGTAATTCCATGTGTCTTCAATGCAAATTATTCACATTATTCACAATTCATATTATTAACCATACATTTGAAGTAATATTCTTGTATATTTCTTTTGACACCAGTAACAATGCAAATTGCTTTTACCTCTGTACCAGGTGAAAAAATATGTCGGTTTTGTCCACCAGAAAATAATATTCAGTGTTGCGAGGCTTTACCCTTTACTGGGTTTATATGGGAAGAGTCTGGATTGCTTTTTTTTCCCAGAGGTTAAAGTTACAAGCCGGCTGAGATAAACTGGTCTTACATCAATGTTGAACTGCGGCACAGGAGTTTCTTACCTGGGCTGCACTAAATCAAGATGATTTTAAGAGTTTTAGCCTGTCAGACTGTTCCTCCATCTAGTGAAGGCTGCCTGAAGCTACTCTGTTTGATCCTCAGTCTGATCGAAGCCCGGCTAAAACACAAAGAGACAAGAGCACATCTGCTTAAAAAAACATAGAAGGGTGATAATAAAAACTCACTTAAGCAAAAGAAATAATGCAAAAAGTTCCTGAAGGGAATTCCTCTGATTTTGAATGCTGGAGAGGAATAGAGGGATAGCGTAAATGCCCGGTGGAGGAAGAGAGGGAGGAAGGGAGGAAGAGCAAAAGAGAGAGAGCAAGAAACAGGGACAGAGAGAGAGAGAGAGATAGCAACTCTGATATAAATGTTGACATTTTGAGACAGCTCATATGGATAAACTTTATGTATCTAAAGGTCACAGTTGGGCAAACTTTACTCGGTGACAGCCGCGATTGACCTTTGATTTGGAAAATGAGACCCACAAATAGACTTTCTCTAATGTTTAGGCACATTAGCCACTGCGATAGTCATAGGACTATATTCACAGCCCTGTCAGACACTCTCTACGCTCCTTCAGGGATCTTCACTGACAGATACCATGACCTCATAAGTATACAGGGCTAACAAGGTATTCAAATGTGTCCAGAGATTAACGAGAAAAATGGGTAGTTTTGAGTCCTCCTTCTCTTTCAAGGAAAAAATACATCAGATCAGAATTAATTTGTGGAATCCACTTGGTTTTATTTGCTTCTAACAAATGAGAAACTGATTATTTTGACATCTGTGGGCCTACAAAAAACTGATCCATCAACAAGTTGTGACAATTTTTCCATAGCATTCCCATCAGTTACATACAAGAAGACCTTTCAGAAGTCGAATCATTTAAGTTAATTAGTAAGCAATCATGAACAACATTGTAAATTGTGCATTTTAAGTCACTTTGGATTAAAGCACATGGCAAATGAGCGTAATGTAACATGAGGGAAGCATTGAAGTTTTATATGAAAACTAAAAATGTCTAAATTCATTAATTAATAATAGGAAATGCTGGTGTATTTAAAACCTGATATTATACATATACTGTTAATTGTTGTGAAGAAAAAAGAATTAAAAGAAGAATTATGATTTGTGGGGAAATTATTTTTTTTACTTTGGATAATTTGCTGGTTTACAGAGTCTTTTGGCATTGATTTGAAGGGGCTCTTAATGTGGCGCTGAAATATGTAGGCTACTAATATAATTTTTGTACCAATATCACTGTGACTAAGCCCCCCAATAAGCAGCAAGTTGTAATTATGAAGGTAAAACAGCATGTACCACCCAGCTGACAATTGTTATTTAATTAGCCACTCTGTTATCGTCTTTTTGTGTCCTTGCAGTCCAGGCCCAATTCATTTTAACAGTTGTCTTTCAAGCCAGATTTGCTGTTTTGGAGAATGGCTGCCTACAAGCAGTGGGGACCTCAGGGCATTTTTGGCCTACAGAAAAGATCTAAGTGTCTCCAATTGCAGCTAATTTGTTTCAGTAGAATCAGCATGACTCTGGTAGTTCAAATCTGCAAGCATCATAATATCACTCTAGGTTTAAAAGTGCAATTTGTCCAGTTGTGATACGTGAACAGTGTGAACAGCACACTGCATTTAACCCATTCACCAAGTGGAACCTAAGCAAAACGTTTCTTAAGATCCTGGGCAGCCAAGTTCCAAGTTCAATCAGCAGGTTGTGGGATTGAATCCCAGCAATGCTAGTGTCATCACTATACTTTTATGTAGCCATGTCAGATCACAGGGACAATCATGAGAAATGATGGCAACACGATGAGGGTCAGCGCTTACATTTCATTGAATGTTATGTTTGATTTACTATAGTCCTATAGATTTACTATGGTAACACAAACTGCACACAGCCCCATTCACTAACTATGCCCTCATGAGATGTATGGTTTACAAGGTATAGTGGAATAAGTCAATGAGCTTAAGAAAGATAGCACTGTTGATTAAATAAATTTACTAAAACCCAAACAAGCAGAAATTATCATTGATGTAAAGGTGTTATCCCATATTTGTCATTACAACATTATTTATACCACAATTGGTGTCAACTGAAAATCTACCTCTAATGGTCACAGTTTACATACAAAAGCCAAAACTTATCATGATCTTCTATGTGGTGCCTAAAAGTGTTTCTTAGAGTGATGTCACACTGGTGCCATCACCATGACTGAAATTTTAAAGGACTATTTTTGTAAATTACACTTTAAAGAACTGTCACATAACAGTTTCCACACATTTGTCTGTGAAACCTATATTCAAAAACCATTTAGGAATCTTTGTTTTAGACCTGCAAGTTGGAGAAGCATCCGTTGATTGACAAAAATCTTCTCTTCACTCCTCTCCCACAAGCTCACTTTCCTCCAACTCACTTTCACAGATCAGCGTCAGATCAGGTCAGCATCGATATCAGCCTGAGCCAATGACTGTTGAGTTCGTTGTCAATAGTATTGACAGGCCAGTTGAGACTTTGATGAGGCCAGTCAAGCCAACCTTTGAAGGGACAGCATCTGAAATTTGAGATGAGCAAGATTCGATGAGTGATGTGACTTGACAGACCATTTAGAATCTGAATCTGAAACACACTAGTTGAAATCTAGCATTACCAGTTTTTTTTTCTACATTTTTTAAATATTTGAGGCTACAATCATAAATTAAGGTTTAGTAAATAATTCAGTTAATTGAAATTTTTACTAAACTTAGTTTTACTAAACTTATGTCAAATTATATATTTAAGGTTCAAGTAATGAATTATTGCATAAGCTGCGCTATATGTGTTATATGTGTGTGACAAGGTTTGCATAAAAAATGTAAACTTGGTTAAATTAATCAGAATTTAGAACCAGAATGGTTTTTTTATATATAATTAGCGCTGAAAAGGAAGGTTGTGTCCCCAGTTTAAAGTACTGTGCCACTAAACTATCTTGTGTTGTCATAGCTAATCAAAACCTTGCATGTGGAAAAGACTTTGCCACCATACAAATGTTAGCTCTGTACCACGAAAAAAGTACACTAGATCTAACTGAACAGTGTGACTGCATTTGTGGGCAGAGCCTGGGTCGTACAAGAAACCACAAGGCTTATCTCAGTGTAAGAATGACTGTTCCTCTCTCTGAGCCTTCTTTCCCAGCTGCTTTCTCTCTCTTTTAGGAAGTTATTTCTCTTCTTTGTGGATTTAGAGGAGTTCTTTTTTTTCCTTTCTGCCTCTAGCGAGGTTGCATAGGCTGTGTGTAGTCCCACTCGTAATTTCCAGCAAGCACCTGAAAGCAAATGGAGTGCTCCTAACATTAGTCACTCTATTGTGCAAATCTAAAATGCATTCCTTCCGCAGCTTTTAAGATTCTCTCCCCTATTGCTCATGTGTTTTTATTTTTCTGACAAAAAAAGATGAGGAAATAAATAAATAAATGAGACTATTGTGTCAGATATTCCCCTGAATGTCCAGAGGTCTCTTCATCTTTAAAATATAGTGAGCAGTGGTCTTACATCTGAGCTGAACAATATTGTTCGGACAGCTTTTCGAGGGACAGTGCAAAGTGAGGCGCAACTTCAATTCCCAAGGTGAAAACAATCTTTATCGACTGAGTAACACGGAAGCCCCCCTCTCCCTGAATTTCTTGTACAGGCGGAGGGCGGTGCGGTACAAAAGCTAATCCACCACTGTCTCCTTCTAAGTGACAGACAGGCAATGATTTTTCTAAGCATTCCGAGTCACAAGCTCATGAATAAAATAACTGCAAAGCAGTCTCACTCCAACAAACCAGGCAGTGTTTTGCATTGTTATCTTCCAATATCTTGCTCCGCTTCAAGACCTATGACTTGTTTTATTCATTGTTTCCCTCCTCAATGTCACAAAGGAGCTTCCGCTGTTTGACTGTACTTCGCCCGACGCCCCTGTAATGCCTTGAGTTAGCAGAGGAAAAACTGAGTCAAAAACTTCCCTCATTACTTCTTTTAGCTGCTTTTATTAGCTCACCACACTTCTTTTTGAGGCGCATGATTTTAATCTTCACCAATATGACTGCAAAGGACTGTCATGAAGCAAAAGCTCTGCAGTCTCGAGGAGTTACAACAGAAGTAAGTAGTATGTAGCTTTTCTCTAAGTTTAGCTTAGCTAGCTGAAAAAAAAAACATCAATTTCATGGTTAGAGGAGCTAAACTCTCAGAAATAAATGCAGTGCAGTGATAGGGGGCTACAATGCACAGCACTAGAAAAATATTATGTTTTCTTAACTTTCCCCAAGTTTTATTTAGCTAATATTCTAGCTTCGATGCAAAGCTAATAAGTTGTCAGTATAGATAGCTCTGCAGCCTTTAAGGAACTTTTTCAATGCACAATGGCATGTGGAATATTAGAGGTACAGTTTTGTAATTTCCCAACTAGTATTCGAAGGTGTATTTCCACCTATTCTGAGGTAAAGAAAAGCTAAGAAATCTGATTATTTAGTACACGCTAATAAAAAACTATTTACATCATGAGCCACAATATGCAGCTTACAAATCTATAGCGCCTAGTTCTTAACACATCGGAAAGCTCATCCATAACTGAAGCTGTGTTTAATTGCATTGGTGTTTCACATTAGCTCAGAATAGAACAAGGATCTCTATTATTGATTATCACAAGAATTCCCAATGCAGGCAGTAGGCTGTGTGGCTCAAAGACCTGGCTGGATCCCCTATTAGCTGACTCAGAGGAAACAAGTCTTGCTAACAGGCATAGTGGCCAGTAGCAGGCTGTGGGTCCAGAAAAGATCCATCCCCTGCCCCCAAGGCCTGTTCTACTGTAAGACAATATGTAGGCCTAATAGGACTGACCAGTCTGAGCTGATGAAGGGTGAAGTACTTCCTAGGCTAGCGTTTACATCCATACCCTGATAATGGCTTGAAGGAAAGGAGTGATTGTAATATCTGACGTTCATTGGAAGACAAAAAGGCATTAAAAAAAGAAACTATGAAAAAGAAACACTCAAGAAGAAGCAGGAGCATACACTAGACCCAAGCAACATGTAGAATAAGTGGGGTCTTATGTACTCCAAAGCAAAAGAAAGAAAGGAAACAACGATTCCACAAAGGGAAAAAAAACATTTAATGTAAGAAAAGAAGGCAATGTAATGGGCTAGTTAACTGGGCTTGCTAAAGTATCTCTCTATCTCTAAAGTAGGGTGAAGTCCATTGTTATCGCTATCATAATGATATATGGTTCAATGTAAGGGGTCCATGCCACACTGTACTTTTAAATGTTTTCCTGCAATGCTGTTGGTTGAGCATCTTAACACCACCTGATTAAACCATAATTAAGGTCAGCCGTGGCACACAGCCATAGAACGTAGTGCATAATACCGGAGCTTTTTCTTACTTCATTGCGCTTAATTCTCAAAGATAATTAGAAAATTAAATGAGATGTTCAATCATAAACTCTTCATATGCAGAGTGAAGAGCCTCCAATAAAAACAATGAAAATGACAGCCTGATCTTCTCACTCAATACCAGAAAAGACATAAATAATTCCAAGAACATTGTAACTAATTTGTATTCTTTTATTAAGGATAAGCTGAAAGTCAAGGAGTATATACGTTTGCAAAACTAACAGAAATATATCAAAGCAGATTTGTTTTATAGTTGGTTCAACAGATGAATTAGTCTTAAAAGTAATGTTGCATGCACAAAGGAGCCAGAGGTTTGTCATCTGTCCGGAATAAGTGAAAAATCTCTAACTGTGTAGTCATTTTGGCTGTAGGCAGTTGACACACCATGTGGATTTTCTTAGCCTTTTTGGGCTTGCTCTCCCACTGGTAGACTCACCAAGTCTACCCACTTTCCCGAAAGCCTTAAATTGTCAAAAATTCTAATAATTTTCTTGAACTGTAGTGGGTCAGCCATTAAATGTTTAGTGTTTGGTTTCACTGGAGCTACGAGGCTTATACAGTCAATGGTTTATTACCACTAGTTAGCATCAAGCAAGTCTGAAGCTATACACTTCAAAGATGTTGGACGAATGCCTTTGGAGTGATGGGCAAATTCATCGTTTTATGAAGTGCTCCTTTAACTGTGAGTTGTTTTAGTGTTGCTCTGAAGCTACAAGGGCAATGTAGCTAACAAGTACTAGCTTAAAACCAGGAAGAAGGAAACTTCTGACAAGAAGCATGCCTTGCCTGATTGGCCGAATGACTACATTACATGTCTGTACTCTTTTTATAGATAAGTGTATTGTTTTGTTACATACAGGTAAAATTTTTACCAAATAGTGAAAGTAATTGTGTTTTTTAAACTGTTTACTTTTTTGTATTCTGTGTTGAAGTGTACCAATGATTTTCAGCCCTTTAAGTTGGGAGAGCTGTCGGGGACCAACCGCTGAGACACTAGAGAAGCACAAAACCACACGTTCTTGCTCCACCTCCTCTTGCTGCAGACATCTCTTTCAAAACCCATAAAAAAGTTTCCCTCAGTCTGCGGGGGAAAAAATGGAAAAAGGGCACCTGTTTGTTGTTGTCATTCTATATCTGTCATGACTGTAATGCAAAGACTGCCTGACAGACAGAGGGAGAGGAAAGGGATGAGAAAGAGAGGGAGGAAGAGAGAGAGAGAGAGAGAGAGAGACAGAGAGAGAGAAGAGACCAGCTAACTCTTTTTATCACCTCATAACAAAGTGCCAAACTTTATTTTTTTTTCTACCATGAATGCCAAAAGCGCTCCTCCACTCAGCAGCATTTAGAAGTAATTTCTTTATCCCGTAAAGAGAGAAATATTCATCATCCCGGCCTTTCATTGTTCATTTGTCCTCACTCACCCCCTTTAGTTACGGATAGGAGGCGGGGAGTGGATGGGTGTTATTTCAAGCCGTTGAATTATTTATCCTGCGTTTTTTCGGCACCCTTTCACAGTGGCTGACTCTGTGAGGAGGACACGATGCGCTCTCGCTGTGTTACAGGAGCGAGGGAGACACAGTAAAGGAGAGAGGCAGAGAGAAACAACAGAGCAAGGGAAGATAAACAAAATTGACCTTAATAGCAGACTGTGCTGATGACCAGTTTGGATTTTCTTTTTTTTTTCAAGAATGTTATTCACCTCTCTCCCTCCCTCTCTCCTTTTTTTTCTATTGCAAAGTCAAAGACAAATGGCCCGAGGAATACCAACTCAGGTGTAGGCTGCAGAGCAACTGTGAGGCTAATGCAGCAAACAAGTCATAAAAGCGATGCCTCAACTAACATACAAGGTGTAAACGGTCCAAAATCCTCACACACCTTCAACATTGTTTCAGCAGATATATGACATATTGTAAAATATTCAGACAGTGTTCAGGCTTTGATTTCAGCTCTGCAATGTAACATTTGCTCATTTTGTACATAGAAAACAGTGTTTACAGTGTCAGAAACCACATACCCAGTCTATTTCAGGTTATCCAATGACTCAACACATGTGAAGTGCTGAGCCATCGGTCTACATTTTAAGTGAAAGTGATCATACATGAACACACCAAAGCATACAGTGTGTATAGCATGGAAATCTTCCTCTGCGTGGGTAGCCAGGAACACAGCGCCCCAGGAGCTCAGGGTACCTCAGAAGTGCTTAGCACTTGGGAATCAAACCCACAACTGCCTGATTTCAGGGTAACTGCCCTAAAAACTACATTACCAACCTCAGACACAGAACATATTAAGATTCAAATGACTGAAAATTGTACTGGTGCTGCAATGAAAGTAAGCCGTGGTGGAGGGATGCCCTGACCATTCCCCATTTCCATCATATTTCATACAGAATGAGAAAGTATATTTTAGCTCTGATGTCCAAAGGGCCATGGCAAAAGTCTTTTGAGACTGTGTGTGTCCGTGTGTGTGTGTGCTGAATTGATCAACCAAGTAAAATATGGCTGGAACAGAGAACACAGGAGTGGGAGAGGAGTGTATCTGTGAAGTCTGCTGATATTCATATTGATTCATAAATATTAATGACACAGTAAAGCACAGCCCTCTTTAAACTCACAGTGTTATTATTAAGCTCCGTCTCCGTAGTGGTGCGCTGTAAATGACACTTTTGTTTACTGTGCGCTTGTGGAGTTTCATTATGGCACTAAATCAATGTTGAACAGGTTGAACATGTTTAGAATGGAGTGTATCAGGGACTGGGCACTGGTGCTTCGTCATCTACGTGGCAGGTCATTTGGTGTGTACATATTTATTTATATATATATATATATACAAAGAGTTCCTTTTACACACACTGTGCAAGCAACTAATACCACCGGATAGAGCTGTTGTGTTTTTTAAATATGTTGTCATCCAATCTCACAGACAAACACATTCATGCAAATGCAGTCACGCCTAAAGGCAATTTAGCACCTCTGACTGGCATCTCTTTGGACTGTGGGAGGAAACCGGAGCTACCAGCCAACCCCCATGCAGCCATAGGGAAAACACGCAAACTCGTGTTGTCAGCTGAGTTCGCACATTTCCCCTGAGAGCTGGCTAAATGAATTCCTACTATATGACACAACATAAACAACATGTGATTGCAATTTAGAGTTATTGTCATCTCAGTGCAATGGCCTTCTAACAGGTTCCTTTGGGTCACATATCTCCATAATATGTTTTAAGACCCCCTATCCTATCTTTCTCTATTGCTCTGTGTTTCCCCTTGAGATTCATTTGTGACATTTATATGGTTTTCATTTAGAATTAAAAAGCAGTTTTTGTTACTGTGCCTTTAAGTCTGATAATTGTTAGGTTGGTTTATTTGACATAAAATAAGCACTTATTTCCAAAAGTTCCCCAAAATGTACAAGATGAAGGAAAAATATTCCAGGATATACATTTGTGGGGTTTTGGTGACATGAAAAATATAAAAAATGGCTGTTTTGGCAGCTTAATTTTCATTTATACACCATACTGAATGATAAGTGCATGTTAAATCTTTAACTGTGTTTACATGCTACAATCAAGTATTATTTTGAAAAATGCAAATAAACTCCATGAAATGGATCACTCTGGATAAGAGCATCAGCCAAATGTAAACAAAGCACAAAACTGCCACAAACATGCCAAATATATCTCATAAAAATGACACTCTGAATGAAATCACACTAGATGTCGATCCAACACATTAATCACAATGCTGTCTTTGTGCCATCTGAGACGGCTGCCTTCAGTTTCAGATACAGCCAAGGTTTCCATAACACTACAGGGGAAAAACAATATTGATCCAATTCTAATTAACATCCATGTTTGTCAAAGTATGTTCAGTGGATATAGAGTTTTCTTTGTTTTTTCTCCCCCGTCCATCCTTTCATTCCTTTCTATTGAAGCTAAGAAGCTATCTTCATTAGCGCCTTGCTGCATTCGCCAGTTTCCTCACTCTGTCGAGTTTCCCCTCACATTACGATCTCTCAACACACACAGGCATGAAAAACACACACACACACACACATACACACACAAATACTCACACATATGAATATAAAAACACACACACAAAAACACATACAGACTCGCACGCATGCAAACACACACACACAAATACACACTCACACAAACACACACACACACACGAAAACACATTCAAACACTCATATTAATACACACAAATACACATTCACACACATAAACACACACGCACTCACACACACACTCCTTCCCACACTCACAAAAATTCACACACACACAAATACACACTCACACTAACACACACTCACAAAAACACACACTCCATCTCACACACACACAGAAATTCACACACACACAAACACACACACACACACCACAAAAACACACACCCATGCACACACATAAACACTCATACACACAAGCACTCTCCCACAAACACACACACACACACACACACACACACACACACACACACACCGATGTAATTATCAGTCTTTCTTTACCACAGTGATTGTGTTTCCGTTATTTGTCCCCCCTTTTCTTCCCATCAGCTCTCTTGATGAAAGTAATTTACCTGAGCAACTGCTGTGGTGGCCTTATCAAACAGATGCTGCCTGAGACTTGACCGTTTCATTATCTTCTCCCACAATTGAGAACATCTAGCTCTGGGAGCAAGGAGTCACGCCTGCTCCTGGTTCAAAGACTTGCCGTGAACAATGCGGAACTGTTCGCAAATATAGAACTATTCATGCAAACTGCTGCACATTTGGCCTGAAATCTGCTTTTTAAGCGCATCTCCATTTTGATCCTGGCTGAGAACAGCGATCAAAAACTAGTCTCTCGAGTTTGCTTCTGCACTGCCGAAGATTATTTGTAGGCAAAAATGTAACATAAGGTGCCTTGAACCAGCCTTTGTAGTGAGCTCCGACAATGCATGTTCCCAAAAACAGGTTTAGCATGTGCTTCCGCTTTGTGCTTTCTCCAAAGTTTCTCCCAAGTACTTTGTAAATGGGCAAAGTTAATACTGTAGGATCTTCCATATGTTGTCAAACAATCTGCTCTGGTAAAACTTACTCTCCAACTATTGTTTTGTGACACTTTCCCTTTGCTCATGGATATAACTGTTTCTCGTTCAGTCTTCCCTATCTATATTACCCATGCAATACGTTTTGTAGCGTTCATTGTCTGTTGACCACTGGCTAAACCAATTCACTCGTAGCATCTTCACATCAAAGCTTAACACAAACAGCTTTGCTCATTAACCAACAAGAAACAAATCACCAATTCACATTGAGATGACATATACATCGCTAATAAAAGATGAATGGAGGTTAATTGAGCCCCTCATTAGCATTTTCGTTGTTAATTGCCGACTCATTACAATTTTTATCAGTTCTTTTGAAAGCGGCTATCTAGAATTACTAGGAATCTTTGTGGTCTGTGTCACAGTCTGGGGCTTTGAGGCTGAGCACTTCCCCTCCAAAAGTGATGGATTCATTTTCAAAGCCAGGAAGTGGATTGGGGTGTAATTATCCAAGGTGCTGGCCTTTGATCTGTGCTTCTCACCTTGTCTGTCTCAAGGTGCCCAATTTAAAGAGCATAATTTAGAAGGGGTGAAAAATAGAGTGACAGACTACCTTTGTTAAAGTACGGCCTTATTAGAAAAGGATATTCTGTGGATATATTCAAAAGAGAGACAGCTAGGTGATACAGCATCTGTTTTTCAATCATAAAATAAAACTTATAGGGTAAGTACATAAAACGTGTGCAGTTGATAATGAAGAGCTTTGATTTTGACAGCTGTCTCTATTGTCAACAGAGACATCAGTGCTTCTGCTATATATACAGACACCCATATATATATTCATTTATTTTATTTTACCATTGTTTAACCAGAAAAAGTTCGCCGATTGCTTTTACAAGTCCTGGCCAAGTGGCGACATCACAACCCAGATAAACAAACATAAAAACAACTATACGCATACAAAGCAATTATATAAGCAGAATAATAGAATCATTTACAATAATTACAAGTTAGCTGCTTTGTCTCTATGCCCTTCAGAATAAGTTTGAACGGATTCCAAGAAACAAGATTTGTACGTTTTAAAGTGCTTTGCAAATTATTCCAGTCAGAAGGAGCAGAATTCTGGAACGCTGTTATCCCATTCTTTGTGTGAACACTGGGGACATTCAGAATATAAAAGTCCTGTGAATGTAAACCATAAGGTCCATCTCACTTCTGCTGAAGGTATGAACAGAGAAGACCTTTTTTATCTTGTTTTGATTATTTTGTACATTGTAGATTAATATTAATAATAAACTAAGTAATGAAGGAACACTTGGAATTATGCAATTCATTAAAAAAACAACAGTTAAACAAACAAGAATATGTTCGTAATAATGGAAATGATCGACTGTTGTTTCTTTTTACTTAGTTAAGGGGTCCTTGCCATAATGTGGAGTAGAATAGGATCACTAACTGTGTACAAAACTAACATCCCAACTGATGGTCCCAAACACATTAAGAAGTCAAGAAATTCCACTAATTAACTCTTTACAAAGAACTCCCTTTAATTAAATACCATTCCAGGATGATACTTCATGAACCTGATTGAAAAAATGGTGTGTACAGCTGTCATTAGAGCAATAGGTGACCAATCATAATCTGTAATGTTGGCAATAATACAAAGCAAGTAAACATTTGACTGGTAGTGTACACACACACACACACACACACACACACACACACACACATTTTCTCACACACTGTCCTTACCATTTCAACAATTTCAAGTTTGTCTCCCATATGTTCCTTTGACTGGCCTGAAGATGGAACAGGGTCTCAGTCTTATCTGCAGATTATGGTTTGTCTGGGTGTCTTTGTTTGAACAGGAGAAACTGTGGTGGTGTCATTTCCACAAATGAGACCATGACTGCTGACCCCCATAGCCTTAGGTTCTTGAATCCTGACAAGCGCCGTTTGTACGGTTTTTGGCCTGTGAACCCTAATTTCCCAGTCGCCATCAGAACCCATGTCCGATGTTTAAACAATGCCTGGGCCATCATAATGAGGCTTGATGATGCTTAAGAAATCAGCTGGCTGAGTCTGTATGTGCCTGGTGGAGTTCTCTAGCCTTTCGCACAGAGCTGTGACCTTTTTAACTACTGGAATTAATTGGAGCTAGCTAACCTTTTGGAGCCTAGCGTCGAGCCCTGTGGTACCCCGATAGACTCATTAACACTATAGCCTTTGGATTGAGACTCCTGCTTGTCGTTTTTTTGGGGCAGTGGCTGGTGGCCCACCCAGAAAAGGAATACATTACCAAACTGAACAACCAACTACATTTTGAACCAGTGCCTGCAGCTCTTTGCTGGACATTTTACGCTTGCAGAAGAGGGCACGGGACGCTTAGGGAATTGAAGGCAAAGCTTCCTCCAAATGCCTCTAGGTCTAAATTATACTTTTCCTTTATTTAGGTACCCTTTCCCCTATACGAATCAAAGCCTCCTATTATGAGAGAAGATGAAAGAATGTCCTTAAACAACAACAATGAAGAACCGTTATAATTAAATTGTAAACTATGTACTCTGCTGCCCCATAATAGATTTTTTAAATTAAGTTTTATCAGAGATCAAAAGTATCTGCTCATAAACCCACTCAAAGAAATGTTCACAAGCAGTTCTTGGCCTGGATTTGTGGTCCTATAAGAAGCTTAAAATGACACAGATGACATCTGTGATTATGCTCATAAAACAGGGCATACAGTGACAATTATGACATAAATAAATTAGAGGGTACATACTGTTGGACATTTATAGAAACTGAAGTATCTTCACCAGCATCGTTCTAGAGAATAAAGATCAAAGTTTTCAGACGTTGCCATAGTAATTATACCTGTCTAGAGCAGCAAGTTGCCACAAACTCCGACTAAGCACACTCTTTAAATGTCCTAATGCAAGGCAAAAGAGATACCAGCTAAATACATCAGGCAGAGCAAATGGCATTCATGAGAGATGAAGATTATAGGGTTGTGCTGGACACATATACAAACAGTTTTCCACCCCCATCCATCAGACCATTAACATATGCAGTGAGTCAGTAGGATCTCAACATCACGCTGCCGACAACAATACAGGCCCATTGTAATGGTCAGTCAGCTCGCAAGCCACCCTTTTTTTATATAACCCTTTCAAATGGATAGTGTTGGCTTAATAGGCGCCTGGCTGTGTATGTTTTATTTATTTCTTTACTTTTCCTCTGAACCCTCGCCATCGTCTGTCCTTATTGATTTATAGCGTCATGGGTGAAAATTGTTCTGTGCAAGCCACGTCTGCCCTTGTGTTTGCTCCACGAGGCGTGTTTATATGTAAGCTTCCTCTGTTCGTGCCCTGCCAGCACTAAGTTCAACTGTCAGAGCAGAGACGGCTTGCTTATCTCTTACCTCCCTATTCAGAATGCTGGATGGAAAACGGAGGAGGCTATCTTCTAAGCCACCCAGATTACAAGCATTAAGCGCTAATATACTGATATGAAGGTGGGTTGAAGGAAAACAAGGTTATATAAAGGTACAGTCCAGCAAAGAATGTAGACACAGCAAACCCATGCAGAACAGGATGTAAGGAAAGTTAGCATGAGCTTTGTATAATGGTGTATCCAGGTAGCATTCATTCGTTACTAACTAATTGTTGTGGTATACAGAATGTAATTCCGTTATTGCATGTTTGAAGGGTTTCGATCCAAAATGCATTTTTGTGATGTTTCTTTATTTCCTATGATGTATGTGCTTGGGAGAGGGCAGTACACAAAATGTCAGTGATATATTATGATTAATACCTGCTTTATTAGAGGAAGAGGAATGCATTTTGTATTTTATATCAGCTGTTATTGTTTTCAAACCTATTCTTATTCAAAATTGTGACAAATGGATATACAGTATATTGGAATGAATCTATTCATTTATTCACATTTGCGAGTTTGGGGCTTCATATATATATATATATATATATATACACATACAAATGAACAGAGGCATAGGCAGTTGTACACGGGGGCCAGGGGGCCAGCCCCCCCCCTAGAATTGCTCTTGGCCCCTCTTATGGTCCACCTGCACAGAACAGCCAAATGTTTAAATATACATTTCTCCTCACGACATGCACTGGCTCGAAGAACCTAACAAACTATATGTGTTTTCTAAACAGACCACTTAAAGCAGCGCACACACACACCGACACACACGTGCAACAACCACCCTCCTACCCACCCGCCCCCTTTTTTACACCATAGTTTG
>JBBKCR010000080.1:19134059-19164359 GCA_037577295.1 Ladigesia roloffi | reverse complement strand
GGCTGGTGGTTAGGGACCTGCCAGTGCAATCAGAATACCATGGATTCAAATCCCAGGAGTGCCAGTAACACCACTGAGGTGTCCCTGAGTAAGGTACTATCCAAACTCACTGTTCCCCAGGCATTGTCTGCTACATTCAGGTGAATGGGTAAAATGCAGAGGACTTGTGTCATGGGCACAGATTGGGGGAAGTGGGGGATGTGCACAGATGATGTAGTATTGTATGACTCATACTCCTGTTTTAGGGTCTAAAATATTTTATTTTGCACATTTTAAATCGAAAACCTGAATATGCCACTCCATTTTCTCTTTGAGCTCATCTTTCCTAGCAGCATCTCTTGTGTTATTGTTCTGGAGTGTCCTGAGACTTAGGAGCTGCCTCATTGGCGTCCGCCCCCAAGCCACACCCCCCCAGATCCCCGCCCCCTGCCAATTCGCATTCAACATGCCATCTGCACCCATGACTCACGTAATTACCACCAGAAACAATATTGTATGCAGAATAAAATACAAATAGAATACATATGATGCAATTAAATTAGGCAGAAGTCCCAAACATATGGGAGATATTATTATATCTAGGTACTGTCTCAGCACATCATGGCTGTTTAATTCAAGTCTTTTTGCATAAATATTAAATACACTTTTTCCTTCACATGTAAGTTTTTCTGTGACACCGATGACATATACTGAACATACCAGTCATATAATAATATACTAGATTAAAAAACAAACCTGTTAACCTGTTTGTGTGAGCTGAAACACCACAACAGCCCCAGCTCCCATCGTTTACCAGCCAAAATGAACCTCTTGTGAGCTTTCAGCCACGCTGCTAAGTGACCTCTCCAAGGCAAAGGCCATTTCATAAACAGCCTCTTCTGGCCAGGCTAGTATCCACTCCAGACCCACTCTCCCCAGCATCGCTAGGGCTGTATAGCATGTCAGACAGAGATGCTGGTTGTCAGGAGGCTGACTGCCAACACTACTGATGCCCACTCCAATAAACACTGCCTAGCAAGAAGTGTCAGGAGCAATTCTTAATGCAAAGAAATGCAGTTACAGTAGTTTGTGTGTCTATATGCTCAGGAGCCCTATTTATAAACGTGTATGCTAAAGTCAAATGGACCACAGGAGCTCAAGTAATTATGAGTTAGCTACACACCATTTCAGCCTTTAACCACATTATTTAACTTCGTGCGCATTTATGTTAGTTGTCTTCTCATTTAATTTTATTTCTTATGGTTTCCAAACCCTGTCTTTGCTTGCTGTACATAGCTATTCACACATTTTACAAGTGTAGCAACGTTTGGGCTTGCACTGCATTTGAATGTATATGTGTGTGTGTTTGTGTGTTGTGCATTGGCCTGTATTATTTCATGATGCGAAATAAATGATGCAACAAAAGTAGCATGCCATTGTGGTGTGTTCTCTGCTGCTTTTGCAAAATGCATTTGAATCATTTACGGTAAGCTGTATATTTGTCATCCCGCTGGGACCACTAGCCAACACTGGGTGGTTCCATATGCAAACATGAATTGTCACGCTCTGTCTCTCATGAACACACTTAGAACAGCTAAACTGGCCAATATAAAATGTGTGCTGGTTCCAACATATTCAACACGAACAAATTTGAGCTCATCTTTGAAGGCTATTCATCCCAAGAATGTTTTCTGGATGAAAAATATGGTTCCAGTTTTCTTGCAGTGGTACATTTAGACCCATTTCAGTGCTTTTACTGTGGCACTCATCATCATTCTAAGCCTTTCAGCTATAGTGTGTTTTCTTTAACCCTTGAATGTTCACACTTAACTGCTGCTTGTCGAAATTTTTGTGATCTGAGACAAGCAGTGTGAGCTGTGCTGCCATCTGCCTTCACTGCAACCAAGTCAACAGAGCTCTGATAAGTCTGCCCAATTGTTTTTACATCTGTACAGCACAGGAAACTAAGTAGATCCTGATTAAAAACATATGTATGTGTGTGCTTTTTCAAAAATTGTTTTTCGTTTAGCTGTGTGAACAGATCTTAAATCTGAATCAGCTCAAATTGATGGTTCTTTCGAAAAATGAAAGTTTTACTCTTGTACCATATTAGACTCTCTGCATTTAGAGTCTGAAGGTTGCTTTTAGTTTGCTATTGAAGCTACCAGTTTAGAATAGCTGATAAGCTATGAAAGCTTTACTGATATGCAGTGGGCAAACTGCATGCATAAATCATCATACACTTGTTTCAAACCATGTCAAACAGTTTGTTCTCTCAAATAGACTTGTTTATGTGGTTTCTGACATGGTGTTTCATGCTTTTATGTATAAACAAGAGTCGTTTGCAAAAGAGCAACAGTAGGAGCCACCTTTAAGTTTGAAATGTACCAGTTTTTTGTGCAATTTTTGTCCAAACTATACGCCATACAGTGTTATCTCACCTCTGTCTGGGATGTGTGGAATAACAAGCAAATTTGATTTTTGGCCAAACCACTGCATGCAAGCCTGAGCACCATCATGCATAAACATGCTGTCTCCACGGTGTGGAGGAGGTTAAAGACGCTTCAGTGAACAGAATCTAGGAGCACAGTCAGTTTGCACAGGGAGTTACCAGTGAATGCCCTAACTCTGCCTGCGAGTGTTTAATTCAAGTGTAGGTGAACTCTTCCCTTGCATATTGTCTGCCACTGTGAGGAAAGATCAGAGATTTATCCCAGAAGGATCTGCAGATGTGGCAACTAGGTCTTGCACTGTCCACAGCTCATTTGAAGGCAGGTCAGGAAGAAACAGCTAAACTCCCTTAAGCTCCAAATTACATTATTATATCACACAGTAGAATAGTATATATATATATATATAGTGATGCACCATAATTGCATGAACAAAAACTGTGGCTACATATCACAGATATTCTCATTTGGTTGTTTTGCTGTATTATTTAGCAGGGTGTGTGTTCAACTGAAATCAGAACCTCTACATAATAAGCCTAAACAGCTAAACGGTGATTACAAATGTCCCTCAAAAAAAAAAGTGAAATAATTCCATAATGCCATAACTGCTGTGCCAGCACTGATCAGCACAGATTAGTGAAGGAAACAACAGTTTTGATCGCTTTGATCGCTTTGATCGATTGATGAAAATGCTACTTTTGAAAATGTTCATTATGTTCAAATGGCATGCACCCCTAATTATTACTACTTTACTTTGCAGTAAGTCTGCACTGAGTATTACAAGAAAAAGTAGTCATTTCATCCCTCAAATACCAATCCAGGTAAGGAAATGCTGATAAACAGTGTACTCTTACCATCCAATGCACACTTACAATCCTGTATTGATACCACCCTAGTAGATACAGAGTACACTAGAGGTCTGCCAGCCAGCTGAAACCCAACAAAGCCTGATGGGACCTGAAAAAATATCTTGGTTCCGGACTGGTCTTTGCTGCAACGGGCTGCGGTAGACTTTGTGCACTCTCCCTGTTGCTCTGTTTCCTTTACATGTGCACTCTGTCCTTTCTCTCAATAATAACTTAGGAATAATTAAGGAGAGGGTGAATGGGTCAGTGGAAGAGTCACCCTGGATTGACCTGGGTCAGTGAAAGTGTTCCCTGTGTTTGTTCATTTGTAAACCATTACTGTGGGCAGCTTTGGGGAGAAGAGAAACTCTACAGTGACAAGACCAACCTTTGGAGAGGCCAGGTATGAGCAGCAAAGAAACTGATAATAAACATTTTTAATGTATTAAACATGTCTAAAATAGCAGTTTATCCTAGCAGGGTCACTAAAACCAAATTGCTTAATAATTAAATAAACTTTCTAAGTGCATTGATGCTAATACAGGTTGGGGTTCAAATTTAAATCTTGTTAAGGTTTCAGTTCCCTACCTGTGCAGGCTTGTACTGCCTGTGTATTATGTGACAGAATGTGACAACAGTTATGTGACAAAAATAATAAAATGAACAGTTTACCTGAACAATTAAAACATTCAGGTTGATCATTGCAATCCCTCTTCCTTACAAAAGAGTGATTAAACTTGCAAGACCAAAAATACAGGAAAAAGACAAAACAATGTTCACCGGTCAGATCCTGAGACTATTTCAAGCACAGCCAGACATAGGCTTGAATATTTCATGCATCAGGTAGGGGGTTTCTGACATATTGTGCAAGTCAACACATGGGTTGCAGCATATAAGTGTACGCCTGTATAATGGAAGTGTTCTCAATAAAGTGGTCAGTGAGTGGAGGTGTGTTTCATAGAAAACGAAATACTAATAAAGTGGACAGTATATGTACAATGCCATTTTTAATGCATCGTGTTAGAACACAGCAGTGCAACAGCAGGTCAACCCTTATGCTGCCATTAACTGTATTCCTCATGCTCTGACCTGGTTCTGATGCAAACTTTCTCAAACACTGGCCACCTGACATCTCTGTCTGAATACTCAGCCAAACAGGCACTCCTCAGCAGATGATTTGTGTGCTGGGGTGTGTGTGTGTGTGTATGTGTGTGTATGTACGTGTGTGTGTTTGCGCACACACTCTGCAGTACAGCGCGCTTGATCACCTTGCATTACATGCTGAGTTTTGAATCTCAACTCATAAACATGGGCCCACTCGCTTTCCCTCATGTGCAATAATCCCCAGCTTCATTTGCATACCGTTTATTGTGAACTTGTCAGCTTCGCCTGCACCTCAGTCTCTCCGTCTCTTCGCCAGCGAAAGAATCAAAATGGCACTGCTCATCTTGCTCCGTACAAGGCGGAGAGTTTACAAGCACGAGCCTGCCGTAAATAAGCTTCTGTGCTGTGACTGAGGAAACATAACAGCAAAATGATTCCTCATGAATGGTTTAATGACAAAGTACCTTCAGTCTCAAAAGCGAGAAGCTAAACGCTAGATGACAGAACTTCAAATGAACTGTTTGGACTGTGTACCGATTTGCATACCAATCATAGAGTAGTTGGTTAAAGTGTCCAGAGCTGACATCATTATTTGATAAAACTTTATACTTTAGTTTCAGCAGCTTCTCTGCAGCTTCTTCATAAATTGTTAAGGATTAGTTGCCATTTGCATGATGTTAGAGAGTATTGTTGCTGTCAAAAGAAAACCTACAACTGCCCCAAAAAAGTAACTTCATGGAAGAAGGCAATAACATACTTAACGTCAGATACTAGTTAATGTGATAAAGTGTATTCAAAAATTCATTTTGGGCTGTTTCTATTCATCTGTTCATCATGATATAGAATTGCAGCACAATGGCTAACATTTTGTAAATGATGTAAAAAGGCTTTTTCTGCTAATAACAATGCTTGTGGCTGCAGGAACAAGCCAGGATGTATTTTAACGGAGATACAAACGATGTTTAAACAAAAAAATTTTGCCCCTCCCACTTGTTCGGCTAAGATAACATATAGAGAAAATTCTACAAGCATAATGGCTCTAGCAAAGATAATGAAGCTCCAGTCACATCCTTCAGAGAGCAGTGCTGAAAAATATTTGTTTATTTGAGACAAAAGTTTTAGGTAGAAGTTCCAAATGTAATTTCTTCTAGATGAGGATAAAGTTACATTCTGCACCACTTTTAATCATATTAGCATGTATGCTAGTTCTGTCACTGTAAATGAACAGATATGCTGCTGAGTAGAATGTAGGCGTTATTTAATGAAGTGGATGGTAAGTGTAGCTTTTATGTATCACCTGAGTTAATGACCTCTGCAGTAATTGTTTGTATACGGAATACTTAAAAAAACAAATGCTGTCAGGGACATTTTATGCCAGCATGCAAATGTTCATCTAAACTCTTTGAAGGCAGTTCCACCACAGGCAGTTTTTGCTGTGTTTATAATATAGTGCGCTTATTACAAATACATCCCCCTACATTTCAAGAGTCGTATGTAATGTTGCAGTAATCCAAAACAACATGTTTCTGTGCCAAGGAGAGTCATTCAAATACTCTTAATTGCCATTGATTCACAAGGTTGAGCTGTTCTCGCTTTAAAAGAACAACCTTCCTTTCTGGGAAAGACAGAGAGAATGATGAGAGAGGAGAAAAAATTGAAGTCTATTGAGGTGTGTGGTTTGCCACAGGCTACCCGCGCTACCTCTTTCAGTCCATAGATTGAGAAACTGCTTAGAGCTTATTAGACACTATTTCTGGAGTTGAAAGATGGGAAAGAAATGAGTCATGTTTATTCTCTGGCCTCTGACCCTCTGGATATTGGCAGATCTAACAGAACGTGTATTACGAAAAAGCTCTGAAATTCTCTACTAAAAAAACATCTGTAAAAACAACACTCCTCACTGTTAAGCACTTCCATTTCCAAGTAATTTTTCTCTTGACACATGAATTTTTCTGATCCACACATGCAAAAAATTTGATAATGTCCCTCCTGGGTTTCAGTTCCTGATGTGAAGCAGAGAAATTTTAACCGGCAAGCTCCCAATTATGGTCCACATCAGTGAAGTAATGGGGCAAATCAGGGTTTGTTAACTGTGCTCTACTTTAGTCTAATAGGCTGGTGGATAAGTGGGACTTAGCTGCAGGGATTCTGGGGCCTTTTGTGAAAATTCATGGTGGTCTGACTGTTTTTCTAGGGCTGTCAAATAGCAGCAAGGAAATAATCTCTGAGAAAATAAGTCAGAAAGGCATGAATGATGTTGTAATTTGGCAAAAAAACCTCAAATATAGATCAGTGTAGTGCTTCTTTAGTGCTTCATATAATAAAAGCTACAGTCAGTTAGCATTGTGCACACTGCCTTTATCATCAGGCATTTATCTTGTAGCATGTTAAGCAGTTCAGTAATCTGAAAAACAGCATCTCATCATTATAATATAACGTCCCACAATCTTCCATCACTACCTTCTGTTCCCTGCAGGGTTCTAAAATGGGGTGGTGGGAGGGTAGCTTGTCCTCTAGCTTAAAGCTGAAGCTACGGTTTGAAGCAAGCGCGTGACCATTCGGGAGTAAAGTTTGCAGAGTGCTACCTGACATAGTCTTTTTCATTATTTTTTTGCTGCACTAGCCTCATTGAGCCAGTGCTCGACCAAAGAGATACACTTGAGACACCAACAAGTCTTGGCTGATAGCCTAAATTTGAGACATGGGCAAATGTCATTTGTCACTGTAATATCACTTTTCTGTCTCTTCGGGACAAAGCAACTGAGGTCAAATTGTCCCTCAGGATCTCAAGTCTAGTACAGGCCCAACAACTTACATTCCAGCTTTTATAAGTCAAACAGGCAGGTGTCTGAAAGCAGTCTGAAAGAGTGTGATTTTGATCCCTATGTTATTAAAGTGTCTATAATCAAGAGCTACTTGTTCTAGGGCGGGGGTTATTTGTTTGGCATTCATATAGAGTCTCTGCCTTAAGATAATCTCAGACCTGCATTCTCAGCTTTTAACCTCAAAGGAACCATCCCTATATGTTATGTGAACATTTTATGAGGAATAAACCATTAGAAATTTTGAAGAGGAAACATTTTGAGCTTAAATTAGAATGAAGTTAAGGATATTTAACGTCTCGTTTAACTTTATCACTAATTGTATTAGAAAGCTCTGACTTTTATTTCCACATGTGCATTATTGGCCCACTATAAAGGTACACAATTACAGAATGTAACCTTCCACCTACCCCACTCATCATTGATCAGTTTCTAAGCCCACAGTTTGTAAAACACTTTTCCATCTGCACACTTACATGTTAGTGTGTGTGGTGGTGATACAAGTGTGTCAGAAAAAATTGATTGGGTTTTTTACACAAATCAGTGCGCCTGCTACACTACTCCCCAATCAGCCATAAAAGTGGTTCCAGGACCTGTAGAATGAGTTTGAGTAGTGAGTTTGTAATAATCATCTAATCATTGAGTACCAGGCCTCTCTAAATCTTTTGTGACTGAATGCAATCAAATCCTTGGTGCAATATTCCAATGTCTAGTATAAAGTCTTTCCAGAAGTGTATAGAATGTAGGTGCAGCAAAGATGGGACGAATGGACTTTTTAAAAATATAAACAGCCTTGATTTCATAGAGCTGTATACACTTTTTTAAAATAGTGTATGGATAGTGGTCCATGACTCAAAAGATCAAAAGATGGTCAAAAGATGAGGTACAATCTCTTATACCTGTAAGGTGGAGCTACAAGAAGAGTGTTTCTAATAAAGTGACCAATGACACCTCTTAATGATATTAATGATGTTTGTATGTATAAAAATATTTACATTATGACATTAATATTTAGATATTAAAAATATTTAACATTATTAGGTTGCATGTATATAAACAGTCTTTTACTTTTTTCTTTATCGTTCTTTCTGGCTCGTTTCCCTTTATGGTGATTCAAACATGAATGTGGCTGTTTAGTGCAAAGTGATCATTTCTAAGACACACTTTCTTATGCCAGCAAGGATTTGCAAGAGATATATGACATGAAATGTTGAAACAGACTTGGACACTGTTTCTGCTGCATATCTAAAGACGAAGAGCCTGAGACCAGCAGAGTTCGCTCCAGAGAAAACCAGTGGAGGTGAACTGGGCAGATGGAGCAGGGCAAAATGAATTTTGCTTGACGAGACGAAGCCCTTTACGGTCTGTGCACATGGCTCTTACTTCCGCAAAAAAGGCCAGGGAAGGAAGGGGAATAAATGAAGGAAAGACGAGAGAGAGAGAGAGAGAGAGAGAGAGAGAGTATGAGCACGCAGACAGATGGAGAGAAAGAGAGAGATGTAGAAAAGGAGAGTGACAAAGAGAGAGAGAGAGGAACGAACAGAGAAAGAGAGAAAGAAAGAGCAACAGAAAGAGGGGGAGAGATAGAGAGAGAGAGAGAGAGAGAGAGAGACAGAGAGACAGACATTAGGGGAGTTGTGTGGAGCATGAGTAACTCCAGAAATATGAAGAGAAACTGACTTTAATATGGAAGGAGGGAGCAGGGAGTAGAAAACAAACACACACACGCGCACACACACACGTGCTCCCAAGGTTGCATCTGCCTTTTCTGCTGTCAGGTTATTGGCTAGTGGAATAAAGTGGGGCTACTATTTTTAATCTAAAATTAATTAGCAGCATTTCATTTGGCAGCAGAGGCAACCATGCGGTCATTAACTTTGTGGGAAATTATGTTGCACCCGGCATTTTGATCACCAGAGACTGCCATTAGCAGAACAAAGAACACACAATTCATTTACTTTTAATTCCATCCCTCTCGTGCTGCAAAATGCCACTCACCTGTTTAAGTATTGAACGCTGTTTCAACACTATATTCTTGGGGGAAATATCTCAGAAACTCAGGTAAAATGGCTAATTAAAGAGGCACTGCAATAAAGGCATAGAGAGGGTACTCAGTGTATATGCATTTCTTTGTGTGTGTGTGTGTGTGTGTGTGTGTGTGTGTGTGTGTGTCAGGCATCAAGCATAAGCAGGTGCTTGCATGCACTGTGTGTGCAAAGGCTACATCATATGTTTAAAGCAAAGGTACTCCCACATATTGTGTTCCGCATCACAATACAATAACTCAGCGTGGTTGGAAACTGACCTGCCATTATTTTGACCAAAATAATGGAATACATCAATATTTTAGCACACTAGAACACTCTCAATATTTGAGTGTTTATTTGCATATAACCTTATATCATATGCCTTTCTATGATATTAGTACTGCAGCAACAATGTATAAGCCTGTGAAATATTTAAAATATGCAGATTCTCTGAGCTAGGAGCAGAAAACAAGGAGCAGTCCTGCATGAACCCGGATGCAAAAAGTTTTGGGATGAATTATATTTGTAATATAAGGCATGCATCTAACATGCCTTAAACATTCATTTTTGTGAATTGTGTTATTGTTGCTATTTTTGTTTGTCAAAAAGCATCAATAATGGCTTCATAAAAGACATTAACAGAAGTTAATGTGCAGTCAGAGGTGCCCCTGCCCTTCTCCTAAATGCTGCTATGTTTAAAGCCAAGCTAAAATATAAAAGACTTTAAGTGAGTGAGATAGAGGTGTGTGTGTGAGAGAGAGAGACATTAAGGAGAGAGCTGAAGGAGAGAAGGAGGTGGGGAATGGACTTTTCTACGAACAAAAAGATGCTAAAAGTCCAGTTTTATTGTGAAACTGTGGAACTTACTATTCCAAATAGTTTATTGATGTTTTATTACCCAATGTGTTAAAGTTATTTTAAAACGGTTAAGATACTGTGTGTTTAGTCTGCACTAGGGGCCACCTTCGGACAGGACTCTTGTATTGTCGCTGTGTGTGGTCTCTTCCCTGGTCAGTATGAGGAGTAAAGGTACTCAGCCGGTCAGGGATTAGGGAATAATAGGGTCAGGATTGTCATTGGTCTTTGGTTTGTGTACTTCCTGTATAAGGTTTGTGTTTGTGTGGTTCACACTCACATTACACTCAGTTGTTTTCTGTTCAGGATTCTGCCTTGGTTTGAGTTTTGACCCTCATGTCTTCTTGTTTTGTGTTTAAATGAAGTCTTAGCCATGGGAATCAGCGCCTGCGTCTCCTCGTTCCCGAATGTGGCAACTGGTGGTCGGTCAGGCGCTGAAAGGACTGAAATTCAGTTTTATTCCGACTGCTTTGAGTGATCACTTGACATCAGACACTGATATAGTATAATCGTAACACACACAAAAAACTATAGAAATGACCAGTGTTGTAAATAGTATATACAATGAGCAGGCCAGTCTCACTGCTTGTAAACATACAGCTGAGAACAAAAAAGAACTATCATATTTGGTGGAAATATGTGCATGCTGCACAATATGAAAAATATATATATATTTTTTGGGTGCATAGGGTATACTGTGCCGACATGTGCATCCTCATTTATTCACAATGCACCCTCAGTGATTTCGCTTGCGACCCAGGCTTGAGGCAGGGGTGGTGAGAGGTGAAACATGAAATTCTTGGTGCTGATGCACAGTGACGTCATCAAAACTCAGATGATATTTTAGAGGTGAGCCAAACATTAGGGCAAGAGATTTCTCTTTTAAAACAGCAGACTTTTTAGACTAAAGCCTCCTTTGTAGATAAGTATGAGTCACTGTGATGATGTTTGTGAAAGTCTGTGTACCCTTAAATGTCAGGATTTGTTAGTTTACTGAAAATAAATAAGTATGCATCCTCAACAGAAAACTAACCTCTACACATTCCAGTTACTGTTTCTTAACTTTTCTTTTCATTTTTGCGGCAGCTGGTGGCCTAGTGGTCAGTGGTTCTATCCCTGCAATCAGAAGGTCTTGGGTATGAATCTCAGGACTGACAGTGGCACCACTGAGGTACCCTTGAGCAAGGTGCCGTCCCCAAACACAGCTAACCCCGGTATGTGTTCCTGGCTGCCCACTGCTTCACTGGGTTAAAGGGTTAAATGTAGAGAGCTATTTTGTGCTGTTTACTCTGTATGCTGTGGCGTGTTTACGGATGAAATCTGTACACATTATTTTCATTTGCCTGGGAGGTTTTCAAACTTTTGCACACCACTATACGACTACAATAAAGTAACTGACACTGAACAAAGAGCCATTTGGCAACGGATCAGTGAGCCTGTAGATCTGACTCACAGAAAAGAGGAAAATTGTTCTGCTCTTTTAGTTTTTCTATGTACTTTTTTGCATTTGTGATAAAAACAACGTTTCCCAGCCAATGACTTTTGTCCACCTAAAGAGCTAGACACAGATACCCGCACATAAATGCGTGCACACCTTGCTGTGCACTCGACTCTGTTAGACTGTGAGCTGGTGGCCGATGATAATTACATACGGAGGCCCTGCATTATTTATGCCAGCTTTTAAAATTCATTAAAAGTCGTTTGACCCCCATCTGAAACCTGCCATTATCGATTGACTTTACCATAATTGCTGCTTCAAGCTCGCAAAGATTTTCTGCCCTGCGATTACGAATGTAGCCCGTCTAGCTAACATATGCTAATCAGACGTTTGAAACCGGCTACGTAAGCAAGATTTTTTTTTTTACTCCCCTCCTGCCTCCTGGCTGGCATGGGCCACTCTTTCTTCAGAATACTTTATTTCAGAATCCTGATAAGGCCGTGGAGCTTCTGGAGCTTGATATATATATATTTTTAAATCAGATTTTAATGTGTCTTAATTTGGATTTGATGTGGCTCACTGGAGAGAGAAAGATTTTAAATTACAGCTGTTAAATCACAACATGCAGCAGGCAGGCCGGCTAGTTCTGAATGGGTTGATATCCCTGGAGGTTAAACTGAACATAAACAAACAAGCAAAAAAACCAACAGTGTAATGACGACAACAACAACAAAAGGGAGAGGAAAAATTCCCTAAATTCATCACACTTTGTTAGTAGCCACAGCCACGAATTATCCAATCTGACGAGAGAAAAAAAAGCAAAATTCAGTCTGTAAGCTGACCTGGATCTATCTCTCTCTCTCTCTCACACACACACACACAAAAACACACACAGTTCCCAGTTTAAGCAGCCCTCCCTTTAACATCTTAATCCATTAAATACCTTTATCGCTCATTCCAACCCTTCTCACACTTCCACATTTCACTCTCTTTACTATCAGGCATCGTAGTTAAAAGTCACTGCTGGGGATTTGTGTAACATCAGGCTATTACTGATGGCTTCTCTCGCTGTGTGCGAGAGAGACGGCGATCGATGAGCCGCTCGACAGCCAGGGCTTAGATTCAGTATTTAAACACGTGCCCAGGAGACTTCCAACAGCCAAGATCACACAGATCCTGGAACCACACACATCTCAAGAACTAAAGGGGAGTCTAAAAGTCAGAGATCATGCTGAAATGTAGATTTTTTTCCCATTTGAAATAAAAAAGCTTTACAATAACAATGAATTAACAAGAAAGCGATAAAAAGAAATAAGACAACACATGATCTTTATGTTCCACTATAGATACTCAGATTGTCTCTAAATAACGTTCAGTGAAATTATTAATGTAATTAATGAGGTAAAGTAAAAATAAAGGATTCTATTCAATTTAACCTCAAACCTTATCCTTTTCTTAACCATAACCTCAATCTAAAATTTAAATCTAATCCTAAACCTAATGTTTTAATGCTGTTGATTATTTTATAACTTAAAGTAGATATTTATTTGTGGATCTATATCGGGGCATCAGGAATTCTGACGGTTTTATTTGACGATATAAACTTTGGGACATTGACTGTGTTCAACCATTTGTACCAAAAATGTCATGCAGTCATTAAGGCAAAAAGATATTTAGACATAGATACTAAGAAATTCTGAAATCCATGTCCAGATTTTACAGATTTTACATGTAAAAACTGAACTGATACTAAACAATAGGACATACTTAATAAAAATAATTAAATGGAAAACTTGTGTCTGGGAAAGTATCACGGAATGATACTTTAATCATAGGTAAAAAGAGGGGCAGCAGTCATTTTGAGACCAGAATTTTGTCTGTACATTTGTTCAGATCACAACTGCAACATATAGTTGGTATATAAGGGACTATATGACTTTAAGAGGGAAGAAAACTCCAGGTTATAGTAAACAGGGAAGTCACTGGAAATGGATGGCATGGCCTCGTCCCAAACAAATTCTATTGTTTTACATTGTATCATACAGTGTCAGTAAACTGCAATGTCTATTTTAGATTAATGAGTGCATCACTACGGTTTGGAGCAAGTGTGTGATATTTAGCCAGGGAAGATAATACAAGGCTATTTTCATTACTTTTCAGCAATATTAGCACAATAGTTTTCGTGCAAAACTGAAGAAACCCCTTCATACACATCTCAGCTGACAGAATGTGCAAATTTGACTACTCCATTAAACGACTATGATGAACTGGAACACATTATGATGCAAAGGCATGTAACTGCCACTTAATATGACCTGCTGCTGGTAGAGAATCCTCTATACAGCTACAGGCAGAAAAGGAAAAAATAAACATTAGAGCAGATACTGATTAATGAAGTGAAAGACTTCTTCCCTGCTTTGTAAGAAAAACAAACAGAAAAGATTACTCCTATGAGTAAACAACAAATTATGTTGCCATTAAACACTAATCAGTAGGTCATGGTTGATAAGTGTAAGTAAATGCTAAACACCGACTCTCTTTTCTTGCCAGAGGCCCCCTCGGCACACACAGTGTTTATTGTGTCTTCTGACATAATGTCTGCTCCTACACTGGGATTTGGAGCTTCTACTGGGAGACTATTAACAGAAGAAAGAGAGTTTGCAGAAATACTATGTGGTGGGGGGAAACAGGATTTAGGCATTTATTTTCACATCAAACACACTGATGCTGAAGAATAAAGGTTCTTTCATTCTACAGGATAAGATTTAGCTTTTGACAAGTAGGTTGAGATGTCATTCACAGGTCACAAGGAGAAAAAACAGTATGTCCCAACATCTGCCAGTTGCGACTCAACTTAAGGTAATTTTCCATAGGCATATACCAACCACATCACAGAACTTGTAGCATGCTTTGATTTTCTAGTGTATTGTAGGTCAGTAACAGTGTACAGTGGAGTCAAACCAGCTGAACATTTTCTATCACAGATGGTTTGAACACATTGGGTTCTTTTATTATTCATAGTCTTGTTTTTTGTCATTTAGCTGTACGACTAAAAACCGTGGGGTGGGGGTGTGGTAGGTGTACAGCTGTACAATATAAGGTGAAACTAAAAATTGGCATACAAAGCCAACTTTAGAAAGTAATAAAAATGCCATTATAGAGAGATTATTATTAGAGAGGGTGCTAATTCAGTCGTCCATGTGAAAGCAAGACTAACTGCTGCATGTACAGGAGATAAAACTGCACTTCTTTAGGGACCTAAAAGAAAATTTTCAGGTCACATTTAGATTTAAGCACCGGTTTGGTCCGATTATCATACAATAATGTGTAGCTGGCACTTTCAAACAATGTGAAGAACTGAAAAAACTAAAGAAAACAATGAAGCTTTTGATGTGACAGAAATGAAATGGTGCTGTGTGGTACTTGCGGATTGCACTAGAAAGTAGGCAAGTAAGCTGGGAAAAAAGGCTTAATTACAGATGATGAGACTGCATGCGTACTTCCCAAACATTGAAGGTGACACAATTTAGCTCACTGCTTATTTCCATACAAAACTCCGGGCCAGTTGGTACACGGCACCCTTTCAGGGGCCACAGTGGTCGTTCGCCACGCCTGAAATCCATCCAGTGGGTTGACAGGGGGACATCCAGCTGAGCTACAGGAAGCAGCACAGTCACACTACTGAACCAGATGGCGCTGACTAGCCAATCAGAGCCAAGCAATCTGTGCCCGTTACCATGAGTATGCCAACTGCCCATTCAAGAGCCGTTTGTAGTAATCAGGGAGCCATAAGTACAAAAAAAAAAGGTTTCTGCATTCATGTAGGTGGGCTTGTGTGCACATGCACATTGTTCTGTTTGGGTTACTGGTTATTAAAAATGTTGCTTATTTGATCAATGAAACATTTGCAGCAATATGCAATGAGAAGCCACAGAAGGTGCTGAGCATGGGACTAGATTTAAAAGTTTCATTCTGATAGTAATTTTAATTATTTTATTAGGTAAACATTACAAAAATATAAAATTATATCACAAACTATACATTTTCTATGTAGAGTTATTTCAAATTTTTAAAACATCAAATATTTTGCGTACTAATCATATTCAAACACGTTCTTTTCTTATATTGCAAATGGGAGGAGGGATTGAGGAGGAGGAAGAAGTAATGGAGTGCTGGCTAGATCCCATTACCAGCCCTTAGAAAAGCTACTGGTTCTATACAAGTATGTCTTGATCAAAATCAAGAGTAAAAACCCCCCCAAAATGCCAAATTCAAAGGCACTTGAAAATGAAGTCATGCAGGTTAACTGCTACAGCACTACAGTAGCACCCAAAGGCAGCTTCATCAGTCATAACGGATTTAGGCCGAAGGCCTGCTGTTGGTGCCAGAAGCAAGATGTAAACGTATAGCTGTCCTGTAATTCGTTTTGTTTTTCCTGTCAGGGAGATCAGCTGGCAGTGCACTACTGGTTAATCTTCCGTGCCACTTTTTATATTAAATCATAGCCAAACAGCAGCTAGCAATGACCAACAACTCCTCTTCATTTCTCCAGCCCACTGAGTCCTGTCCTGTCTGGGAAGGTTTTGTGTTTTATTCCTTTCACCCTATTTTATTCTCATTTCTTATTTAAGCTATCATTTTTAGCCGTGTCAGACATCGCCAATCATGCGTGCTTGCTGGAGTTTCGAAGGTCAGTGAAAGTAAGGCTCACACACACACCTATTAAAGGTGTAAACACAAACACAGAAGGATTCAAAAACACTACATTAGTCTGTATATCAGACCTTAAAAAGCTTTGATTGATTACAATTATTTAGGAAATGATTCTGATTCTGTCCAAAAGTAATTAGTATATCCAGCTACTACAGTAGCACCTAAAGCTGACACTGTTTGTTCCATAGACTAAACCTTGCGAATAGTATGTGGTGCTGCACAGAGGGTCACTATGACCAACACTAATCATCGACTAGGGGGGTATAAAGCCCCCAAGCACTAGGCTGTGGAGCAGCAGAACTGTGTTCTCTCAAGTGATGGAGCTACAGTCACCTTTGAGTTGAGGTAGAGTGGAATTTGAGATCCAGAACTAATGAGCCAAGACTAGTACATGTCCTTACCAATGCTCCAGTGGTTGAACGCAATCAAATACTCACAGGAATGTCCTAAATCTAGTGTAAAATGTCCTCAGAAGAATAGATGACAGCAAAGGATAGACAAACTTCCCATTAATATGCTTACTTGGGTAAACACATGTATAAAAAATGTTTGGGCTGTGGATGAAACCTCACCAAAATTCAACATGACTGAATTGATTCAACATGATTCAATTCAATTCTGTTTGATTCTTCTGTTATGATTCATGATTACTATTAGCCCCACATGGCTTAAGGACGTATTTACGCTGTCCTGGGAAAATAGACAATAACCAGGCCACATAGTGTCATTAATGTGAAGCACCACTCCTGTGAAGTACGAAAAGCTACTTGAGCGCTACTGGTGCACCATTGTGGTGGACATGAGTGAGAGAGTGAGAGAGTGAGTGAGTGAGTGAGTGAGTGAGTGAGTGAGTGAGTGAGTGAGTGAGTGAGTGAGTCAGTGAGTGAGTTGTAAGCATATAAAATCTTTTATCAATGAGAAAATGAGAACAAATTTTGCATAATTACAGTAACAGATTAAAATCATTACCAAATCATCATCAAAATTGGTGCTGTTGTATCATTATCACAATCTACAATTACACTCGCATGCGTTGGTGCTGCTTTACAACATTAGTATAATACATACAAAATTCCATTTGCCAAATTATGTCGATGCAAAATGTCCACTTGAGCTGAGGTGATGTTCAGTTTTTGCACAACATATTATAAATATTTATGCTGTGGTAGCTTTTTTAAATACGATCATTATAAAACACAAATCCCACAATAAAAAATGATAAACAGTATACTGTGCCAAACTACCACTGATGCCTTTTTAAACCTATAGTAAGGTATAATAAGGAAATCTGGCCTGTGCATTTCCTCTCTTACCTGCCTTCCTGCTCCTTACGTTTCTGGGCGAGGTATTTTTTCTTGACTTTTTGCAGCTCATGGGCCAGCCTCTCGATCTCGTACTTGTATTCCTGTGTCTGAGACTCATACATTCCAAGTTCGGATGATAGCACCTGGAAAGCACATACAATTATTACATTTATAGCAAGAAATACATTTTCATCTGTTGCCTCAGTGCAACTCAAAGATTGTCACCAGAAGCATTCATTATACTTTGACAGATGGCCTTCCTCCTAAGAAGTTACAGTTGCCATAGGAAAAAAATGCCATAATTAATTGTTAATGGTTCCTTACATAACTTGAATAACTTATGTAAAGGTTATTATGATTAGTGTGACTGTATCAGCAACCTACCTCTTTAGTTTTCTTTTTATAGATTTTATCATTGAAAATAGGTGCCTCATCTCTGTTTGGAATTTTGGTATTGTCTAAAATAATATCTGGTGTAATGCGTGTGTTTTGCACATTTTTTGATCGGATATTGATCATTTTAAATGGGTAATTTTCCCCATAGATTAGCATGGTTGGAACGTTTGTCCACTGTGATGTCTAGTCTAGTGAGCTAGACTGAACTGGACCAGTCACTAAAGACACAGCATTAGGAGAGATAAGACATATGACTTAAGTGAATCAGCTGTTTTTTGCATAAACAAATAAAGTAATCTCTTTTGTGATTGTGCATGTTTTTTTCCCACCCATTTTCATTTGTGCATGTTTCACTCCACCCATTTACAGCTGTCCTGCTCCATTACCTTAGCAAGATAATACAGAATGAAGAGTGAGCAGAACTGTGCTGGGCTGAGAATCAGAATGTTGCTCACATCCCCGATGTAAGCTGAATAGTTTTTAGACATAAAACCAATGTTTTGTGTCTCTCTCTTTGGGTACATGCCACTTCTTGGACAGTGTTCAAAAATTGCTCTTTTTATAGATAATTGAAAACAATTGTGGCGAGAGAGGGCAACAGCTATAGAAAGAGACAGAAATGATTTGAGATGTCAGTAGAGTTTGTATTGGCACACCTCGTTGTGAAGAAGTTCTGGCACACCTGTCATTCTGATCAGTGATTTTACATGAGTACCTGTAGTAACAATCTAGCAAAACCTTAGCAACCACCTAGAAACACCTTTACAACAACTACAGTTACCACAGCAACCAGTAAGCTAAACCTCAGCAAATATTTTCTCACAGATTCAAGTTTTCAAAAGGGTAATGCAATCTAAATGCATATCAAGATGTGAGTAATAACACCTTTAAAGCTTTTACATGCAGAACATGATGCAAACAAATCTTACGAAAATGCCATTTTTTTCGCATCATAAGAATAAACACTGGAAATAAGACGCTGCTAAAATATGTATGTTTGCCATTTGGAAAAGTGGAAAGGGCATATTGAATTTCAATGTAGCAACTTTTGGAGCATTTGTCCAGCATGGACATCCATAACCAATCCATGGCAAAGTGGATGATCATTTAGACAGCTGAAGTAGCTGTTAGCTTGGTTGTCACCACAAACTGCCCGAGGCAACTATGGGTTCTCCAATCTTGAACTGTAATTTTTTTTTTTTACTATTTGCCTGGGCCTAAAAATGTCAAATTTGATGTCATCAGTAGGTATGCCCGATCAGGATTTTTGCCACCAATACCAAGTACTAATTTTTTGTCTAGGTGATCGGCCGATTCCGATGCCGAATTTGATCCTTCAAGTTTATATAACTTATATGTAAGCTCTCTGTTTACCATTTCCTTTTTTAGGTAAAGTAATACTATAAATGTTTCCTTTGTAATATATGTGTGAGTGTGTAAGTTCTCTCCTGTTGTGTGTGTGTGTGCGCGCGAGAGTTCTCTCATGTGTGTGTGTGCGCGAGTGTTCTCTCTTGTTTTGTGTGTGTGTGCGCGCAAGTTCTTTCCTGATGTGTGAGTGTGTGTGTGTGTGTGCACTTTCGAGAGTTCTCTTGTTTTGTGTGTGTGTGTGTGTGTGTGTGCGTGTTCTTTCCTGTTGTGTTTGTGCCCGAGTTCTTTCCTTTTGTGTGTATGTGTGTGTGCACATGCGAGATTTCTCTCATTTTGTGTGTGTGTGTGCGCAAGAGAGTTCTCTCATGTTGTGTGTGTGCGCGAGTTCTCTCGTTGTGTGTGTGCGGGAGTTTATCCATACTGGGTCCTTTATAATTAGGCAATAAAGTACCAGGTTCGGTTCCCATCCCTAGTCCTCACGCATTGACTTCATCAGTTGTGATCGGTTCTTAAGTTCGGCGAGTTTAACGAGTACGATTGGTACTTAGTGTGAATTAGTGTGATAATCGGCCGATAGTGATCGTCCACCGATCGATCGGTGCATCACTAGTCATCAGTCATGTAAAAGCTTAAATGAACCATTTCTGAATGAACTGTGTGAATGAATCACACATGGTGCATAAAGGCCTTTAAAGGTTAAAAGTGAATTCTTGGGGATTTCTTGGAAAGTGCAAATCCAGTGTGAAGGCTAAGTGGCTGAAACAGATATGGTTGTTGCCTGACATGTACGACTACACTAATTCTATCGGGGTCATCTCTTACTGATTTCCCAGCACTGATTCAAGCAGACGTTGGCCAGGCTTTAACTGTCAATCATCTGGATGTCTCTGCCCCCAACAAACCTATCTGGGCGAGTGACCAATTTGTAGAGCCCAGCCATCAAACACTAGCCTTGCCTATCAGACATGCCTCTTTTTAAGGGAGATTACAGTAGAGAGAGCAAGAAAAAGGAGGGATTGAGAGTGGAAAAGGGCTACAGAAATGGAGGAAAAGGGAGTGGAGGTGCAGGAGGGGAGAGAGAGACAGTGAGATAGGGAATGATTAAAGATTGAGACAAAGCGAGTGAGAAGAGAGAGAGAGAGAGAGAGAGAAAAAGGACCCAAATGCGCTGTCTAGCCAAGGGGGGCTGTCAGAGGGCTGCAGAATTGAAGAGGTTTCTGGGAAGCTGAGTGCTTCTTCTGCCGAATAAAGAAAATATAAATAAGGAAATAAATAAATAAAGCCGAATTAACTCACTGGGTCCCATTTAACAGGTTTATTTAAAAGACTCTGGTCTCTGATGGTAAATAAATGGGCTTCAAAACAGTTTAGGCATGCAGGCTGCATTTGGTTATGTACTCATAATGAATGTCTATGTAGTATCTAAGATCAGAATTTGCCATGATAATTGCTCCAGAGGACAAAACAGATCCTGATATGGCTCTAGTGTTGACTTTATGTCCCATGTGTGTAAAACTTTGCATAACATGTCACCTGACAAAATATCAGTCTGCTGTTTCATGTTTACCTTACATAATCCTTTAATGCCATACAAGTAGCCTTCCACAATCATAAATTCCTCAGATGACACTAAACTCATGGTGGTTTCTGAAGCGAAATAAATACCGACAGTACCTAACTTGAGCTCCTAACCTGGTTCTAAATGTTTCATTATTTAATGAGTCACTGAATTATATCTAGGCTTCTGCATGGAGAACAACTTGCATTTATGTAAATACATTTACAAATGAATTAAGGAATAAGTTAAGATTTCTATTTAGAAATAAATAATGTTATATATATTAGACCGTGGTAAAATGCCCTAGGCTATATGTGGGAAATTAAACCACGTTTTACTGTATTATAAACAAAATATCAGATTAGTATATTCTAAAAACGAGATGCAGTTTTTAACAGGTTTTCAAATATGTACAAAGTGGTCATTGCTTCTTATATCTGCTCAGAATTCTTCATATGTCTAGTCTGTTGTCCAAATCAGTGGTTCTTATCCTTGTCTCAACCACTGCAGTAAGTAACAAGAACAAACTGTTATAAAACGAGCTACCCCATGTCTTTAATTTCTTTGTTTTAGAGATTTAGCTGAGAATTGTATTTGTTAGGATGGTGCTATTCATCTTTAAAAATTGTCTGTCTATTTTTGTTGGTGTGTTTTGATGTTTTCATAAGTGTACTATGGATTGGTTATGTTTGTTTCATGTGAATTCTCAGCAAGAAAGAAAATGAAGGTTTCACTTACTGTACTATTTGTGAAAACATGAGAAATCATTAAATGTACAGTGTCCTCCAGAATTATTGGCATCCTTGCTAAAGATTATTGAAAAGGCTTACAAATAATAGATAATAATGTATCAGCCATTAACCTAATTTTATATTAGAAATTAGAGATTTTGCCACCGATACCAAGTACCAAGATTTTGTCGAGGTGATCGGCCGATGTCGATTCTGATGCTTCAAGTTTATATAACTGATATGTAAGCTCTGATCGCTATTAACTTGTTCAAATAAAATATAACAAAAATATAACAAAGGCAACATTTATAGTATTATAAATTTTGCCTTTGTTATATTTTTGTTATATTTTAACAAGAATTGTTCTAATGTAACTAGTGTTTTAACAGAGTAATAAATAATCACAAATAAGAATTTATTATATAGTAAACATTTAATATACCTTTACAATGGGGTTCTTCAGTGCCGAATGAGGTTCATTGTATTAAATGTTTTGGACAATGTACCTCCACATAAACAGCAAATAGCGAATTTTTAATTGTTTCTCGAAACATCAAAGTAATTCCGTACCGGCGATGACATGACTGTGGTGGCAAATCATTTACGCCCCCACTCATCATGAACGTACTCACGCATTGACGTCATCAATTGTGATCAGTTCATAAGATCGGCCAAGTTTAACGTGTACTGATCGAGTCATAAAATGTGATTATCGTCCGATACCGATCTTCGGCCAATCAATCGGAACATTACTCATTTTTACCTAGTTTAAAGTTGGCCTCGGAGATATAAGCAGTTATCAGTGATATATTCAAATTCTTCAGTCATTCTTCAGGGAAGGACTCAAGAGCAATTCATTGCAATAAAGCAGAACTGTTTTAAAGAGCACAAATCATAAAATAGTTGCTTGACTTGCCCAAAATGGAACGCTTTGATTCCAAATGTACAAGGTGAGTTTGTCAGAGAAATTAAGATGTCTACAAAGAAAGACATCAATCCAGTTCTTTGTAGTGGATGGTCTGTGATGCTTTGTTGCTGTTTCTCTTCCACAGGCCTTGACAGTTGTTCACATACATGACAATATGAATTAAAGGAAGTACCAGAACATTCTACTTTAAAATCTGTCTGCCTCTGCCAAAAAGCTAAAACTTGGTCATTGCTGGATCTTTGAGCATGACAGCAATCTCAGCCCAAGATCTCGAAGCACAGCTCAAAATCCAATCAAAAATTGTGAACACACAACCTTAGGTCATGGTCATCCCAGTCATCTGACCTAAATCCCAATTGAAAAATCAGTGGGTTGAGCAGAAGAAGAGAGTGCACGATTGAAGACCCAGGACCCTGCAAGATCTGGAGAGATTCTGCACTGAAGAAAATCCAAAAATCCCTTTATCTCAAGTGTTATAAAACATTACAGGCGTAGACTCAGTGCTGTTCTGTTGCTAAAAAGGTGTGTACACTATATTATATGAGTGGGTGCCAATAGTTACAACATGATTTTCAGAAAATTACAATGTGATTTTTGCTTGTGGTAACCAGCTCAAATGAAATTTATTTTCTTTATCTGCTTAGTAAAGACATTTTCATCAGCATTTTTTACTCATATTAAATAAGAGTGCCATTATTTCTGAAGGTCACTGCCCAAAAAATACTGTCCACTTTATTAGAAACGCTGACCTTGTTTTCCCCTTATACTAGTTTGCCTTTTTAGCTTTAAAAGGGAATGAACCTGGTTGCCTTGAAAGGCTGAGCTCATAAAACCTCTAATCGTATGTTAACTGAATGATATTCACATTCTGCATCTTTATAATTAGAATTTCAAAGAATTAAACATTTTAAGGCAAACAAGTGACTTATTTTGATGAATTGAGCAATTGAGCACTTTTTTCAGTGTACCAGAGAGGGCCACTTCACAGATGAATGACAACAGACTGCAGCTAATCTGATGTCATGAGTGATTTGTCAGCCACTCTCAATTACATTCAGTTTCTGACCACTGGACCAGTGTTTCTCTCTTCATGTGTTTTCAGTCTTTGTTCAGTGACTTAGGTCTCCATAGCTACAGTGTTAATGCAGATTTATGTCTGGTCACTGTAGCCATCGCATGTGTGAAGTTGGAATGACTCCTGTTAATCATAAAGACATTGTGGACACAGTTGTGGTCGGGCCCTTTTCTATTCCAGCAGGACTGTGCCCCAGTGCACAATGCAAGCTCCATAAATACATGGCTGGATGAGTTCAGTGTGGAAGAACTTGACTGACCCACACAGAGTCCTGACCTCAACCACCTTTGTGATGAACTGGAACGGAGATTGCGAGCCAGGCCTTCTCGGCCAATATCAATGCCTGACATCATAAATGCTCTACAGGATGAATGGGCAACAATTCCACAAAGAAACTCCAAAGTCATGTGAAAATCTTTCCAAGAAGTGTGGAAGCTCTTAGATCCACAAAGAGGGGACCAACTCCATATTAATATCAATGTATTTGAGTCTCTGTTGGTGTAACACATACTATTGTATAAATAATAACTACTGGATAGCTAATACCAATGTATGGAATGTGTACATGTATTAAAAACTACTATATTGTAGAAAAAGTATGGAATCAGATTTGTGCCAAAATTTCAAAATAAAACTTTTCTAATATCAACCAAAATTCCTTCAAAATTCATTTTTGCCTGTGAGACTTTCAGTTCCCCTGCTAGCTTTTCAGTTTCACCCCCTTTTTACTATTTTGCTGCATGAGGATTCGATTTCAGTTCAGTTCATTTCTGGGGCACGGAGCTGTCACTCAAAAACCTGCTGGCAAATGAGGTGAAGCCCCGCCCACAAAAGAGATTTGTGCCAGAACTGAAATCTATTCCTCACGCAATGAAAACGTAAAAGGGGGCGGCGTGACAGAAAAGCCAGCAGCGAAACTGAAAAACTAGCGGCGGAACTGAAAGTCTCACTAGTGAAAATTAATTTTGTTTGATATTAGGAAATTTTGTTTTGAAATTTTGGCACAAATCTGATTCCATAAAAAACTGACATTACTGAATATCCTACCTCATTCAAACCCTGTTCAAAACATGTGGGTACATCAACTGTACACGTATAAATATACTCTTATGAAGGGCAGAGTGTATGATGTCATTACTGATTATATTGTTAGCTCAGTTGGAAAAAGGGAATTACTGAGAATTCTTTCCACCAGATATGTTGCAAAAAGCAGGAATGTCCTCAAAAACAGTAATGAGCGCAATTAAATATTCATTACTTAAACACTCAAAGGCAATGTTAATTAATGTTAATTTCCAAAAGTGCATCGGGAAAAATGAACCCTCAGTCAAAGCAGAGAGAAACTGAGGTGATTTTTCACTTCAGCATCTAAATGGAGCTTTTCTTTCCCCAATGTTTGCCCTAGCACTCAATCCTGTGAGAGGGTTGTTTAGTTAAAGCTTTGTCAGGTAACGCCTGCAGTGTGTAAGTCATTAGGCCGATGCTTGGTAATGAATTATCAGTAAATTAAACTTGAAGCGGCTTTGCCTTTGGGGATCTAACACTCTGTGTGACGTGTTCAGAGAGGCCTGGAAGGTTCTGCACACTGCGGATATGTAAAAGAATAGCCTCCGATTCTGCCGAGATAAGGGGTTCTCCATCTTCAGACTTCAGAGTAATTTCTTTTAGAACTACAGTTGAGTGCCCGCAGTGCTGAGAGCTGAAGTGTTACGACTTTACACAGATTTAAGACCAGCTCATTTCAACCAGAAACTTAAAGGAGCAGCTGCAGTTTTATTTTCGACGTATCTCAAATGTAGCTGGTCAGATTTAGTTGAAATGTGCTTCTTTACTTTAGCACTACAGCTACGATGCTAATGGAGCTTAATTGTGATGACAAAAGTATCTTCTATCTTGCTGCTATTGTGTTGTTGAGTGATTGTGTTTGGACAGTTAACAGTATGTATAAAAACATAGTAGCTATCCAGGAATCTATTTGAGAGCTATTTATTTGACAGTTCTATTTGGGTTTACTCAAAGAGTCTATACTAGGATAAATGAATTTATCTTTTACCAAACAATACATGAAACAAAGTTTCAAAACATACCATGTACACACCAGTGCAGAGAGCTCATATATATGGAAATTAAGCATCAAATATTTTGGATATACTGCCTCAAAACCCACCATATTTACATATATTGGCCTTTTCAGCCTACAGCAGTTTAGCCTCATTGATTTACTCGGAATTTACAAGGATTGTTTAAACTTGGACTGTGTTTTGAGTAACACTGAACAACAGAAATCATTTACATATGTTTTCTTGAAAATACAGCAAGAAACACAGACTGTTTAATACTATAGCTTTAGGAGAGGTTAGAAAAATTTAATGGAAAAAAATAAATAACTGCTTTTGTTATGTAAAACTACACATAATGACAAACATGTCAGATAAATGTCAATCACGTAGGATATAAAGCAGGTGTGTGATTATTTGCCGAATGCTACAAGCTACAATTACTTTTCAACAACCTACGTTATGTATCTCCAGCACTTTAACTTAAGGTTCCAGACATAAAACATGTCATTTTTGCCATACCGACAGCTATACCCTTTATTACTAGATGCATACAGCCTTAGATTAGCTCGAAAGGTTAACTTCCATGAAGGCAGTCCTGGTTACATCACGTGTCTCATCACTATTTTATCCCCTCTCCTTCTGGTCTTGTGCCTTTTTAATGGCGAAGGAATTAGACCGCCTAAACCGTACAAAAAGCTGTGGGCGAGAGGACAGGCGAGACCAAATATCCCTGATGACATTAGCGCTAGCCGCCTGCGGCCTGGGCCCAAGAGCTCTTAATTAGGCAGAGAGGTAACTAATTATTCATTCGCACGATGGAGGGAGCGGGAGGAAGAGAGGAGAGGGATAAGTGGAGAAATGATTTATGGTCTGATAAAAGCCTTCACTGTGAGATAGCGGTTTCCCGTGTTGGTGGGGGTGCGCAGGGGCATCCTCGTGAACTCTAAGGTGGAACTTCTCGGCAGAGTTACAGTTCATGGACAAAAGTTTTGGGACAATCCTGTTTTTTTAGTTTTTGGGCCCAGCCTTCTTAATTCCAGTGAAGGGCAATCTTAATATATCTGCATTTCAAGACATTTTGGATAATGCCATGCTTCCAACTTTGTGGACACAGTTTAGGGAAAAACCTTCTCTCTTCCACCATTCTCGCCCAACATCATTGCCTGACCTCATAAATGCTCGACTGAATTAAGGGACACAAGTTCTCACAGAAACTCCAACATCTTGTTGGAAGCCTTCCAAGAAGAAAGGGACCTGTTATAACCAAAAAGGGATGAACCAACCCAATAATAAAAAGTCCATGTACTTGAATGCTGTGTCATTGGTCATTTGAATGCAATGTCAAAATCCCAGCTGGTGTAATGGTCAGGTGTCCCAATGTTGTTTAGCCATATTTTCTAGGAAGTGAAACTAAGCAGAGAGAGAGAGAGAGAGAGAGAGAGAGAGAGAGAGAGAGAGAAAGACAGAGAGAGAGATGGGTGAGAGACAAACCTTAAGCTGTTTGGTCTTTTCCTTTAGTGTATGCTGGTAGATTTGAAGCTGTTCTGCTGCTTCTGGACCGGGCTGACGGGCGAGTATGTGCTTTAGCTCCACATACAGCTTCTCCTTTTCCTGTAAACACACAAACTCCATTATTTAGGGGTAAAAATAAACACAAAGTCATTCCAAGTGATAATTGATCAATTGTTCACTGTAGGGGAAATGGCTCACTCTTGGTTTCTCTAAAATTTTATAGCAAACCTCTCTAAACTACTTTGTTAAAATGTTTCCGTGCAAAACAATCGGTACAATTCCTTTAAGTAATTTGCCAAAATATTACTCCATACATAACTCTTCAGGTAGACATTAAACACTCATTTTAGCTATTATTTTATATGAAGTATTCAGAAAGCTCAGGAGTGTGGGACATTCAAAAACACTCCGTTTCACAAGGAAACACTTTTTTTTTTCATAACAGCACCACCAGTGAAGAACACTTCTTAGTTTAAATGCAATTGCAAAGATTTTATTTTTTTACAAATAGATTAGAGAATGTACGGAGCTTCAGACAGAAGCTAGCCTCCACTTGTTACACCCAAAAACTTTTTTGCTTTACACTGAACATATTACTTACAATATAAAATTAGTTTTTGCCAAGAAAATTTAATATATGGACATTTTGGACTTCTCTAAGCTTGATTTGAAATGTGGTTTACCCATGCATCTGTTATTAATGTGAGTGTCTTGGAACTTGGTGGCATTTCCTGTCAACAACACAAATGTGCGACTCCAACAGGCCAGATTAAACACTGTAATATAATGCGACTTCATTGTGTTATGAATTGCATCATGACAGATATATTTGTTTTGTATACATGCGTGAAATATGTTTGTGGCCAGGTTTTTACACATTGTTGAATGTGCCACAATGCAATTAGAACCCAGTACCCTGCACTGAGGTTTTTACACACACAAGCAGTCACACACCACACCTAGCTAATAGGACAAAGCATATTTACCAGCTTATCCTCAATAAGGTCTAATAGATTCCCGGAGTCTGGTTGCTAAGACACTTGCTTAACCAGAATGAGGTTACATGAATAAAGGTTTTTGCCGCTACAAAGCTACAGGAGAAAGAAGGGGATTACAAGAAGATCCCTGCAGTTATTATAGGTCAAGATGAATGCATGGCTGTTCCCTTTCTAGATACCGTATTTGTGACAAAAACGAGACGAGATGTGACAATAATGCTGGTCATTTGACGATAACGAAATGAAATCTATAATGTATTTTTGTTGACGAATAATAACGAGACTAAATGTGGTTTACAATATACAAAAGGTCTCTCCATTTTCGTTGACTAAAACGAGACGAGACGTTATTTCCTGTGCGATAGGGTGGGGAGAAAAAAGTAAAGGACGCTCAACGATGTTATGTCCCAAAACTTTCGTCCATTGTGCGGCACTGTGAATTAGAATTCAGATTCTCTGCCCGAACCCGAACCCGAATTTGAGTTGCTCGGAGCTCCAGCAGGTGTCAGCTGATAAACACACCCACAGTCCAGAGCATGTGTTATAACGGCCCACATATAAAAGTTTAAATCATTATAGTTTGGGTCATGTTGGTTGTAATTTTTGGGGCCTGATGTAATGAAATCTATCTAGAGTGGACAAAAGTTTTGGGACACTTGTTTTCTAGCTTGTCCTCCTTTAAGATTGGGTGCGTCTTATATTCCGGAGCGTGCTATACGGTGAAAAATACGGTATATACAAACACACCCACATACATACAGACACTGAAATATGCAGTAAGAAAAGTTTCTGTGTAGTACTCTGTCTCTCTCTCTCTATCTCTCTCTCGCTCTCTCTCTCTCTGTCTCTCTCTCTCTCTCTCTCTCTCTCTCTCTCTCTCTCACAGTGTAAATTACATTCACTTCCCTACCTATATTTTAATGCCCCCTACAAGTTGGCACAGTTGCACATGCTAATTACATTACATTTCTGCAGCTAGTAAAATAAAATAAATGTCAAATTAAAGCAATTAATAAATTGTTTAACATTTTTTATTTTCACAGTTTTGAATTAGCCAATGCAGCTCTCCACCCTTATGACACATGAGCGCCGCTAATCCGGGAAGGTCAGTGCAGCCTTTTGACCTTCCAATATCGTCAAGCATGTTAGCAATTAACACATACCACCAAGTGTTACTCAGATTTTTTTTGTCATTCAGATCAGTCATGCCACACTTTAACCATGCTGAGCTCTGATGTGACTTCCAACAGACACTTTCTGACACCATATTAAATCCTGTTATTTAGAAATGTGGGCCAAAACACTACATAGTTTGACATGTAACCATAACAACATACATATTAGGGACAAATGTATTGGGATACACCTGTTTTAAGAGTTTGGGTTAGGCCCCTTAAATTGCAGCAAAGGACAATCTTAATACCATAATATTTTTGGACAACCCCATGCTTCCAACTTTGTGGACACAGTTTGAGGAAGGCATTATTCCAGCATGACTGTGCCTTAGTGCACAAATCAAGCCCAATAAAGACATGGCTGGATAAGTTTGTTGTGGAAGAATTTGACTGACCCACACAGAGTCCAGACCTCAACCCCACCCAAACTTTGGGATGAATTGGAATGGAGATTGTGAGCCAGGCCTTCTCGTCCAACATCAGTGTCTAAAATCATAAATGTTCTGCAGAATAAATGGTCACATATTCATACAGAAACTTATGGAATCTCTATGTACTTGAAAGCAATGTCAGTGAGACCCATGTTGGTGTAATTGACAGATGTCTCTTTTGTTCATATGGTGTAGATCCAAATCTATTTAAACTTACTTAACGTGATGCACTTCAGGAACCAAATTCCAGCAATGTGCTTCCCTTGTTGTTCTGTATTCTGCCTCTCCCCAGTCCTGCCCCTTTATTATCCTGCCCCCCCTGTATTTAGCCTGTAACTCTGCCCTCATTACTCCCAGGTGTTCTTGTTTATTCTCAGTGTAATTATTCCCCTGTGTATTTAAACCCCAGTTTAGTGTCCTAAGTACAATTCGGACAAGATTTCATCAGAATCAGTTTTATCAGTTTTATTGGCCAAGTATACGTGCATATACAAGGAATTTGACTTCGGTAGTGTGTTAGCTCTCTGTACA
>JBBKCR010000080.1:19110465-19130408 GCA_037577295.1 Ladigesia roloffi | reverse complement strand
CTTCCTTTTTCTATCGCCAGTGCTATGTGTCTCCTCTGTTGGACTAACTGTTCCGACAGTGACATGTAGAGCTAACCCTAATCTTAACCCTAACACGTTAAAGGCTAAACATATGCATATGTCTTCATAATGCTAAAATAAAAATGTACTCTGGGTAATTATTTAGCCCTTAGTTTAACTGTTTTTGTTAACTCATGATCCCGATGATGTACAGAAATATACACATATCATCAGAATCAGATAAACTCAAACTAAACAGGTCCTTAAATGTTATAACTGTATATGTACATAAAATACAATGCACAAATAAAGCAAAAAATATGAAATTGCACAAAAACGCACTGCCTAAAAGTCATATTTTACGTCTTTTTTTGGTATTTGATATGTTTGGACCAAAAAATGACTTTAAAGCTGTACACCAAAGCAGAAGGAGCAAAATCTGCATCAGGGACATGTGTCAGAGTAGAAATGCTTGGATCAGCTCCTCGCCATGCATATAATGGCATTTGTGATGATAGGAAAGGCAGAAACTGATCTTACGTCAGCAGTCTGCACAACCCCAGAGTGCTATAAAATCTCGTAGAATGCAGGTATATATTTGTACTCAATACCCAGAGGAAACAAACCTGGGTCTGGATGCATTAAGAGGAAGAATGTTATTCGAGGAGCAGTTGCCTGAGCTTTATATTACTGTAATAAGATCAGAGCAACTGATCCTGGATCAGAACTGTTTCCACAAACCCAGTGGAGACTATATTATTACACAGAATGTTTAATATCTTGGAGTCTATACAATTTTTCACACCACTGTTAGATCACTGATGAGTTCAATCCAAGGGAAAGTAACAAATCTTGTCTACACTTGTGACAGTACAAGTACATTTTTCTTATAAAACAGCACTTTTTTAATATAATTAAATCATAGCACTTTAACTTGAGCTCATTTCTAATGAAGTACTTTATTTCACTGTTTAATTTTTAATAACTGTAAAATCAAATGTGTGTTTCCACTTGTAAATCAATTACAAGAAAGACCAGTTCCATTTTAAAGCATGCGGTTTTGAAAGGCAATCAAAGCACAGCAGTGTGTGGCTCTTAACCACTGCAGTTCAGCTCAGAAATTCCAATATTAGTGGGCAAAAAAGCTTTACTACTCAACTTCCATTCTGAGGAAGCCCACAGACAGTAAGCTGACTGGGAATTGAATATAAGATAAATAAATACTGTGCTCTTTTTACAATATTCTTAGTTTTGTTGAAATAACAAGTGTGGTGAATATTTATTAAACTTGTTCTAACCACAGTCAGCACCACCATTCTCTGTGTAATTAATTTAAAACCTGATTGGCTGGAGTACTTTCTATGTAGAGGTAGGAATCATGTAAGATACAGGTTTTAGCTAAACACAGCAGTTAGTAAATCTCGGATTTTGACTAATTTGGTTGCGTTTAAGTACTCTTAAAGGAGCCAATAGGCAGTAGATTTGTCACAAAAATGTATTTTATTGAGAAATATACCCATAACCTGTAACCTGAATGTGATGACTAAATAACAACAACAGATCACTATAGATACCAGTAGATAATTAAACAGTGATTTTAAACTTTTCAACAAAATCGCATTTATTAAATGTAGCAATTTATTCATGATATGTATCTAATTTAAAGTCCCAGGGAACACACAGTAAGATGTTAAAATGTAAGTTATAAGTAAACTATTTAACTGTTATTTTTAAATTTGAATTTACATCAGCTTTCATGTTTGGTTTGCTTAGTATTTTACACTGATTCATTAGATTTCACTCATGACTCAACCACAAAAACTGTAGGGGATTCCAATTTTAACAGTGAAGTAAGTTAGCTCCTAATAGTCACATGTAAACATACTTTACAGTGTGAAAAATGTGAAATTCTTTCTCTGCATATAACCCCTTCACCAATTGAAACAGTGAGCAGCAAAGAACGGGGCAGTACCTTGCTCAAGAGTAGCTCAGTGGGAAATAAACCCATAACCTTCTGATCACATGGGGCAACTCCCTAACCACTTGGCCACCAGCTGCCCCCTTTTTGTTTAAGTGCAGAACAAACATCATCAATCAGCTTTGTTACTGGTAAAAAATCTAATAATAGAACCACCCAGACAATACTAGTGAATAATAAACAAAGTAAACTTCAATATATCATTCAAGAATCACACTAGGGCTGCCCTGACTAAAGATATTCCTAGTCGACTAACACTCCTGTATTTTAGCGATTAGTTGAATAATCGTTCATTTATTATATTAATATAATAACTTGTGTATACGGTATTCAAGGAAAGGTACAGTCCAATGGTGCTTTTCCACTGCCTGGTACCGGCTCGGGACAGTTCAGCTCGACTCGCTTTTTTTGCTTTTCCATTTCTGCTACCCGGGACTATTCTTGTGGGTGGTTTTCCACTGACTGGCACCGGCTCGGCTCGGCTCGGCAGTCCTACTCTGACTGCGCAGCCCCTGATTGCGTAACTTCACGTGATTTTTTTTGCGACAAACCGACTAATGAAAATTTTCATATCGACTAACGTTTAGTCGACTATTTGGGGGCAGCCCTAATCCACACTGCATCTTTGAGGGTATATTTACACATTTTCTACCTTAGTGAACAAAATGTATACAGTACCTTTATTTCTGACAGCATGCACAGTCTGCCACTATGAAACAATATCTTGATTAGATTTAATAGACTACATCTGTTCTAGCAGAGAGATTTTATGCACTCTTAAATAGATGCCAGTAATGTGCCATTTTAAAAACTTCTGGCTCACTAAATAGCTGTTCAGTGGATGCTTCAGGGACGTTTGAACATTAAAAGAAACTTTTAAAATATTCTTCAAAGTCTCTTTTACAAAAAAGTTTTGCTCATTGTAAAAGTCTTGCTCAAAAACCCATTTTGGGTCACTTACCAATAATTCCTTGAAATGAAGAATGTTCTATAAATGTATATTTTTTGGATGTTGTGTGCTGCTAGTTCTTTTGAACAAGATTTTGTAAGGCTGTGACATTTGTCCAACCTGTTACTAGGTTTTTGTGGGGATGGAACATGGATGGTCAATTCTAAATTCAGAATTCTGATTACGCTTCACTCCACTGTTGTATTCAGTTAAAAAAAAAGGCCTGGATAGATTTCTTTCATGGAACCGATGAATCCAAGTACGCATTCCAGTCCACAGCCCTGGATCACAGTGTAATGGACTGCTTCCCACAGACTGGAACACCAAATTCATCTGCTAATTATCAAGTGCTTGGTGAGCTGAATCAGGTGTTGAAGTGCCAAACTAAATTATGAGGTGCTGCGGCCAGGACTGGAGGTGAGGAACATTAGCCAGTACTGTGAATTTGTGATGCTTTGCCACAGCTTGATTTTATATCAGACAAATTAATCTGCAGCATTTAGCACAGTACATTAGTAATATAGAACATAATTCACTGATTGCACCACCTGTAGTAGCAAAACAACACTATATTCCAAGGTTCGGAATGTCATTAGCAAGATAATGTTAGTATTTACTTTGCTCTCTCTCTGCTCTCTACAGAAAAAAAAAAACAAAAAAGGACTTGATGGAACTAGAATTAATTAAATAATGTGGAAATATCGGTGCATACGTCAGACACATAGAATATTTAAAAAACAGGACAGAGAGAAAAAGAGGGAAAGTGAGAGAAATAGAAAGAGAAAAAGAGCAAAAGAGAGACTGAGAATTACCCAGAGAGAGGGAGAGAGAATGAGATAAAGAGTACAAGAAAGAGAGTGAGAGAAAGAAAGAGTGACTGAGAGAGACAGCAAAAGAGAAAAAGAGAGAGAAAGACAGATAGAGGGAGACAGAGACGGAGGAAAGCTTGATGAGCAGAAAGGTTAACTCCAGCCCTCATATTACTGAAATAAGCAGGAGAGTGCAACACCACATCCATTATGGATACTGCTTAGCTCCATCAGAGCAGGAGGATGCTTTCTATCACTCTTTTCTCCCACGCCTAGAGCAGGAATAGCAAAATGTAGAGTTGCTCTCCTCTCGCCAGGCGGATAGAGGGTCAGCCTGTTTCAGACCCCCGAAGCTCAGAAATGTACTGAAAGAGATTTTCCATGACATGTGGTTTAGATATGCATGCACAAACTATCCCACAGCAGTCGACACTTGCCAAAGGTTAGAGTAATATGGAAAAAAGTAGACAGAAAATGAGCTGAATTTCTAAAACGATGACTAATAAAAATGAATAGTCAGAGTAGAGACAGAGGAGCTGCAGCCATTCATGGTAACATTTTGGCCAAAAAACTCAATCAAACTATTGGAATCCTAATTTTTAGTTGAAGCTACAAGGCTGAATAATAAAACTCAAATTTCCACAAATATTTGGAATTTAAAACAATTACTCTTTAGATTACTGCTGAAGCTACAATGCCTACATTGGGAATTATTTCTCTAAACCTAACTCTAACTCACACACATTTCCACAAAAATTTGGAATCTAATTTTATCCTCTGCTGAAGCTATAAGCGAACACTAGAAGTCAATAGTAGACAAACTTTGTACTAAAAATGTGTTTCTAAAATATCTATACCATTTGTCACGACTTTAGAGTAATAAAGTTGTGGAAAGTCAAAATTTACACTCAATTATCATCATTGTTGTGAGTAACAAATGTTGTAGTTACAAAAATAACTAACCACTGTAATGCATTTTTTGCTGTAACGCGGTAACGTAAGGCATTACAGAATAGAAACTGGTAATATTTTACTCGATACAAATGTCAGTAATGCACGTTACAATGTATTTTTAAACCGGGAATACGTTTTTTTTTCTTCTTCGTATAAATTCGCCAAAATCACCGTAAGATCAGCAGAGGAGAAACGTCCGTGCAAAATGTTTCACTTCTTGTAGTCAGACAGAGAGAAGAGTAGGGGGACGTCCTCTTTTTCCCGGACATGTCCTGTTGTTTTTGAGACTTGCATCCAACATCCGGCTAGAATTTTTAAATCCTTCGGGATTTTGAGCCGCCTAAACATTCGTCACGTTATTGGCATCTCTCATAACCTAAAGGTCCAGAATGGCCATCGGCCCCAAAATGCATGCGGTCGAGATGCACATTAAGCATCTAACCCCCCCGGACCGGCCGAGCTGGTAAAGAAAGTCCCGCTAAGGCTTCCTCTTCTTCACAATCCCAAACCTGGTCACCATAGAGATGAGTGAACCTGCTACTGATCTAACATCGGATAGTACTGTCACCTTCCACCGGATGTGTTACGAACTAATTTAGATAAATATACACGGCCAAATCTATATTTCCAGTTATTTTGGTAAGAGTAACTTAAAAGTAATGCAATAGTAGTGTAATGCCTTACATTCTAAATACATTGATATTGTAATGTAACAAATTACTTTGAAATGACAGTAACAAGTAATAAATAACACATTACAGTTTGGAAGTAACTTGCCCAACACTGAATATCATTATACTCAATGATTAACATACCACAATCAGCATGACTCAATTATATACAGAATTTATGTGATAAAATCACCCTACTTGTTTCCTACATTAACCTTGTAGCTCCAGGGAAATCTAGAGTACCAAACCTCTAGCACTTAACCCCCCCTGCAGCATTAGACCCAAACCTACCTGAGATCTTCTATATTAGACACAGTTTTGGTCAGGATGCCCTTCTCCCGGCGGAGCCTTTTAATTTCCAACTTTAGTAGCCGGTTGGCCTCCACTCTCTTGTTGTACTGGATCTCACCCTTGTTTAGTATGGACTGCTGAATCTTGATCTTCTCATAGAGCAGCGCAAGCTCGTCATTCCTCCGCACAAGCTGAGCCCCCAGTATGTCTCGCTCACTGATCACCTAGATGGCAGCAGCCACAACAAAGAATCAAGAAAGAAATGATCCAGAAAAATAACACAACAGCTCTTAGAAGAACACTGATGTGAATGATTGAGGCACACAAAAAATCGCATCCTAAAAAACACACACATACATTTTCAGTTCTTTTTCATTTCTCTTATTGTTTGGTTCACTCATTCAGTCATTTTCTTGTTTATTTATCTATCCATTCATGCATTCATTCATTCATTCAATCACTTATGTAACTTTGTTTCTTTGTTTCCACCAAAAATAAAACCCTGAGATGAAAAAACTGTAAGCATCAGACATAGTAATTAACAAAATTCCGTTTTGTTCTGGTCATCTCATCATAACATGTTCAAACAGTGCCAGAGCCAGAAACTACTGTCGACCAAAACAAAACAAAAAATACCATACTTTAGTTCATGGTGCTCTGTAACTGAAATTACTTTGTAATTAACTGTTACTACTCTGTAATCTTTAATTACTTTAATAAAGGTTTTTATATTAAACAAATAAAGGTCAAACGGAACGAATAAAATGAAAGTTTGGCATTTCAGGTTGTTCTGGTGCGTTACTTTACTTCGAGCTTTGCTTTCCAAATGACTTCAGAGCATTTGATGCTGAAGTGGATGTTTTTGGAGTTTCACATGCTTTCCCATTTGTAAGCTGAACCTTAAGAGGGTAGAGAAATGACTCATATTGCATCATCTCACCGGCTTTCATTTGGTGCCAGACGTTTCTGCAGTGGCAGTGCTGGAGTTTTTTTTATTTTTTTTATTGCCGGTAGGTGTATGACCCACACCTACTGAGAGACACAAGCGCTACTCTAATTTTGGACTGGGTCTAAAGTCAGTCCATAAAGCAAGAAAGCAGTTTTTCTTCTTGGTGTCGAAGACCTTTGTCCCATTTGCAGCCCTGCTGAACTCTTACCTAACTTCAGCCTGAGCAGGAATAAACACTGCAAAATTGTTCCCAGTTATAATGTCTGACGGCGCCTTGCCCTTTACATAACATGTTGCAAACTTAATACAGAGTACTGCACAAATCCCGTATCATGCATTTCTATTACAATTTTTTTTTTTCTTCCCAGATGTAAATCTATGACATTTGTGTAGCTTCTAAAAGAATCGTAGTTTATATATTTTAAAAAAAATTCTAATATTCTAAATCTTTTTACAATTAATTACATTTTTTCCAAACCCTTAAGACTGGTATATGCAAATCAGCTCTGTTTTGATTGGCTGCTGTTTTTCATTCAAATATCAGCCTAAGCTAAAACATTCCATTTCATAACTTCAGCTTAGTTCATTTACTATAGGAGAATATATGCAAATACATTTGTTTTTGTATCTGAATGGAAAAGAATGTTTTGCACCTTATTCTCCATGTACAGACTCCAATGCAGGAAGTGTTACATTTAGAATGTAACACATTTTGCATGCTTATTCAAAGTGAGACGTGGTTTTCCAACATATGGTCCCTTTTTGCCAATGCACAGCAAAGATTCTGGACAGTAGTGAAAATGTTTATTTAGACAAAATAATTTTATCTAATATATCTGCATCGTCCCCATACAAGCATATTTTAGCTAAATACAATTATATGGACAAATATATTAGGACACACCTCTTAATTATTGAATTCAGGTAGCCCTTTAGTTCCAGTCCATGACATTTTGCACATGCTTTCAAATTTGTGGACACAGTTTGAGGAAGTCCCTTTTCTATTCCAGCAGGACTGTGTTCCAGTAGACAAAGCGAGCTCCATAAAGATATGACTGGTTGGGTTCAGTGTGGAAGAAATTGACTGGTCCACACAGAACCCTGACCTCAACACCATCCAGCACCTTTGGGATGAACTGTAACGGAGATTGTGAGAGAGGACTTCTCATCCAACATCGGTGTCTGACCTCATAAATGCTCTACAGAATGAATGGGCACAAATTCCCATGTGGTCAAATTTCCTGCTGGTCAGGCACTGCAGGACTTTTGTCCATGTAGTGTATGTCCTTCCAAATCTTTCTCATGTTCACTAAATAAAGCATACATTTTGTGATAAAAAAGGGGTTTCAGCAGAGTGATTAAAAATTTTGAGACCACATATGAAATAATGAAACGACGATGAGTCCATTGGAGATATATGCAGAATAAGGATCCGCAGTCATTTACGCAGAGTAGCCTCAGGCACCAGATGGCCCTCCGGTGACCTTATCAAAAGGCTGCATCAGCACTCTACAACATTATGCCACTTTGATAACTTTGACTTTGGCATAGCCCATTACATGCCACATCTTGATGTATAAAAGGCCATCGTATAATAAAGTAACAGGAGATTCAATAGAACTAAGCAACTCATGCAACTAAGCAAAAGTATTACGATATCAGGAAAATTATATTCAAATTCATGTAAACTGCACAAAAAAACTTTTAGACAATGATAAATACTCTTTGATCTTTAGGGTTTCATACTTTTTAAAATGTGTGACTACTACAATAACTATTATGTAGATAACAATCAAATAAGTAATGTGATCATGATTGCAATCAGTCCTTCATTAAAGCAGATCAGTATTCCATTGTAAATGAACAAATCCAAACAATTACTGAGAGAAGATCGATCCTGTGTTCTATCAGTCACAATTTATTTCAAAAGCAAAAGCATTTGTCCTTTCCACTGTATCAATGTATATTAATACTGGTTGGAATATTATGACTGATACCAATTTACAAGCAAAAAAACATTGCTTTACATGAGGAAATTGTCCAGGAAATTGTTACCTAATCTCAACATGCCACTTTTCACAGACAAACATTTCAATTTTTTTTTCTGAAACATCTACCTTTCGGCTTTGTTATTTTTTATTTTTTAAATCTCACACCCATTTTAGCCAATGTCAGTTCCAAAGTCTCCTTCATTTATATTAGACCTTTATGATGGTAACAAGCCAAGGAGGAACTATAGCACATGCCTCCTCCAGCTACTGTATCTCGTTTCCCTGCTGCTAATTGTGAGTGGGCGGCTCAACACACTTGAAGGAGAACACTAATTCTGTTACATAAGCTAAGAGATACCCACAATGTCTCGCGTTGGGCTGAATGATGGGGAGGTGAGGAAGCCCAACCTACCCAACCAGAATGTGAGAGAGAGTAGAATTATGCACTCTTGGCATCGATAGGAATCAAACATATTATGATATACATTTTAATACAAATCAATGTTTCCTCTGTTTTTTTTTTTATGAGTACACATCAAAATTATGTATGAGCACCGAAGACAAATTAATCAAGTTAAATGTATGTAAGTTAAAGGCTGTTCTACATTTCAGTCAAAAAAGCTGCCTTTTTTCACATAATACACAGATGTAGGATTTTTTTTAAACTGTTTTTTACTTTTTTCTTGGCTGGCCTAAGCCTTTTGCACAGAAATGTATTTGTGGTGGCTTGTCTGGGGAATACTGAACAGTCAGGCTAGTTAAAAAGGAAAGCGATCCATATTTACAGTTGGGACAAATTATTTCCAAAATGAATCTGAATGTGCCAGTTAAACTGTGTTAGGTTTGACCTGGTGCAACAATATTTGTCCTTACTGCAGTTCAAATACTTGGGACTGCGTCAGAACCGATCTTTTCCACACACACACATTAGAGTCCCTCTCTCTCTAATGAGAACTTGACCCCAGGTCTGCTGGAGCTCTCTGTCTCTCACTAAGGCCTGTGTCGATGGCTCTCATATAGGCTCCTCTCCTAATGAGTTTGGAATGCACCCAGGCTCAGGTCTCTTTCATCCTTATAGTGGGGCAAAAGGGCAGCTATTGAAGCAAAACCACCAAACACACACACACACATACACACACACACACACGCATATCCAATCCCACACCCCCCTTCTGTCTTACCTGATCCAATTCCTTCTTCTGCCGCATTCTCTCAGCGTCAGCGTCCGCTATGATCTTCAGCAGCTTGCGCTCCTCCACCTGCTGATTGTCAATGAACTGCTTGTTCTCCTGGGCTTGCTGCTTCATCTTCTGAAGCTCACCCTACAAACAGAACAAGGAAGTGGGGGGCATTGGCGTTTAACACGAGCACTGGACAAAAAATGTAATCAATTAATTTTTCAATGTAAAGGTCTTTTGCTATAAGCTAACTCTTTCTCTCACTCAGGTTCCTTTCAATTACATTTTATCTTTGGTTTATAGCCTGCCAAAAGCAATTGTAGTGGGGCTGACATCGCAGGTAGCCTGAAGCAAAAGCTAAATAAACAATAAAGAAAGAAATGAGGGAAAAGAGAAAACGATCATGGAAAAAGTATGTGTTCTAGGCATTGTTTGATACTGGCTTCTACACCTACACAATGTTTGTACCCAAATACTTTCAGAGAGGTGAAACTGAGAGAGCAAGAAAAAGGAACAAAGGCAGAGACAGGTGTGAAATAAACAGAAGGGGAGGGGGAGAGTGGTGAAAAAAAGAGAGGTAGAAAGAAAAACAGAGAGAGAGAGAGAGAAAGAGAGAGAGAGGCAGTACGTGGGCAGGCCTCATTGGTGGCCCAAGCGGAACAGCTGAAAAGCTAAAGGTGCTGTTCAGTAGCCTGGTCAGGTGCACTCCATCTGGTCTCACTCCCAGAGCGCTCCCCTCAGTCCTTGACATCACACCCATGTTAACATTTCAGGCAAATCGAGTGCAAACACAATGCCACCATGTGTGACACACCATCAATAAAGTTCCCACAGAAGTGTCTCTCACCACTACCAAAAAGGACAAATCAACATAACCAGCAAACCCCTCTGCAGCAGACACCATCGACTTCTAACCTAGCGGTGTTCACAGCAAGCCATGAAAACATGGAGCCAGGCCACTGGAGACACCCCCTTCTATGTCTTTTCAATCCACTTTTTGCCTCATTTTTGTCTGTTTTTACAATCATTGCAAGCAAACAACTGTCCAAAAATAAATCACATATATAATAACCCCAAAATATGAGTAACCCCAGTCAAATTACATGTTAGCAAAACTACACTTAGCAAACCTAAGCTAACATAATATGAGAGGGCATATTTATACAAAATTGTACATGATATTTTGATGTAGTTGACATGTTGGCATGCTTTATCAACATCGTTTGCATGGAACAGCGGGGACGCAGCATTGTGTCTTAATGGACGCAGGCCGAAAGCACAACTAATGGTAAATTGCCATCATGAAGTGAAAGAGCTCCAGACAAACATCCCCCTGCTTTTTGTTGATGCTTGAGGTGTCAGGTGTCATGCTGAGCCTTGTTTGGTGCTCCTCTATCACATAGAAGTTATTGTAATCTAAATCACATGTAATGATAGTAACCACTACTGGAGATTCAAAAATTTATAAAAAATAAATGCCCAGAAAGAACATAAACTTCTTTAATTTTAGGTCTTAGAAATAACTGCAAAAAACAAACAAGATATTTTAACCCGGAAAAACTTTCAGGATAGTCTCCACCGAGAAGTGGATGAGAAAAACCCTCAGAGGGTGGGGGTCCAGAGAGTGCCTGATCTAAAAAGCAGCAAACAGTGAGTGTTTATGTAAGGCCTGTTACGGAATCCGAGGTGAAGGATGTTGGCTTTGCTGTAGACAACATTGCAGCCTAAAATGATCAGCAAGGGAAGATTAAAAATATATATATCTCAACATTTCGTGCTTGAAATATTGGCAAACTAAAATGTTATTAGAATATCAGTTAAGCTTTGAGGTTTGGTTTAGGGTTAGTGGTAGTCAGTGGCCCAGAAAATGTTGTGGGGCTAGAGGAAAGTGCTGCCTGGTCAAATTCACATGCTACCTGGCTTGGATGAAATAAGGACATGACAATGTTACTGGAAGGCTAATGTTTGCCCCACAAGTAAACTTCCTGAAACTAAATGTGTAGATGATGAACGTCTTGGGGAATGGTCACATGGCACAGACACATGTGGCCCAGTACCAAATGACTCACTGACAGATACCAGTCTGCAGCCTGGCCGCTGGGGACCTCTGCTATAAAATATTAAGTAGCTTTTTGTGGGTTCACACTTAATTGTCATTAAATTCAGGATCTCTGATTCAGCACAACTCAGTTTCTAAAAATGTCCCTGGTGTTCAATATACACTAGAGCTGTAACGACACATTAAACCCGCGATATGGTTCGTTTCATGATTTTTGACTCACGATTCGGTTCGTATCAAGATTCATTTGCTGTAGAGGTGAGGAAAAGTTCTGAGGCGTCATTTTGTTTGGAGACACCTTATCTTTACCACAAAATTATAAACCAATAATTGCTTAAATAACACTTTCTTTCCATCCATATTGAGGACGAGGCTTCGGTGAACCGCACGAGGAGTCGAATTGAAGGAGTTGACTTGTCTCCATTCAAACAAAAGAAACGCTCCGCCCAGCTGCCCGGAGCCATAAAACTCGCTCAAAACATAATAAAAACAATTACACAGAGACTCCAGCGCAGTTTTAGCACAACCCAGCCAGCCAAGACAATTTTAAGCCCAGTGTCATAACTTACATGTACTCACAGCAAATCAATTTAGCAAACAAATGGTCCATCCGTGCTCCGTATGTTAGTAAACTTGTGGGACAGCTCTTTGAAACCCTTAGACACTCAGCTATTTGTTAAAGAAAAGAAATTGACGTGAAAACCCTCCTATTACGGCAAAAATATATGTTTCTGGGTGGGAACTGTACATTTGTAAGGGGTGTGTCTGTGTCGTGATTCAACCTCCTCACACCGCGACGCGGGTTCATGGACGTGAGGTCAACCCTATGCTGCCAAATCATCCTGAACTCTAGCATCAGATCCTTGGATAAATCTAGATTCTCTGGAACATTGCACAAATGCTCAATCTGATTGAAATCCGGGAAAGTCAGCATCTTTGTCTTTGGCTCCTCAAAATCCACTGCAAAAAATTAACATTTTTTTTACAGTTTTATCAATGATGATCGGACCAGGTTTCTACCAGGGTTCAGTTCTAATACTCACATCCAAGCTGTGATGCACATCAAATAAGAGAACAGCAGTCTTGATGTTTGCAGTCTAGACACCCATATCCCTTAGAATTCAGAGCTAAAGTAAAATCCGCTTTCAAAAAATACAAACTGTCTAGAACCGATGTTTGCCCTCCTACACACTTGCTATTTGCTGTGTTTTCATTGCCGCTCAGCTGCTCTCTGGACCATCGTCTTCTGAGGGTTTTCCCTTCTCACTTGTTTGTAGAGACTGTCCTGAAAGCTCTCCTTGGTTCTAAGGTATTATTTTTTGGTTTGTTTATAACACCCAAAATAAAAGGAACTTTTTGTTCTTTGTAGTCATTTGAACTTGATGCCATTTTTAAAACCACAGCTTTTTTAACTTTTTTAATATTTTTTAAATTACAATAGTTTTGGTTCTACTTTACATAGGTATACCAAACAAAGTTCAGCATGACATCTGACATCTTGAGTATAAACTCAAACCAGAGGATCTTCCATATAAGGAGTTGTTTGTCCGTACAACGACAATTTGCCAATGCCACTCATGTTCTAAGGGACAGCATTTGCAATATTTCAGTGAATTTCATTCATATGCTAAATCAAAGCCATTTTCTTTGCACACGTTTTTTTGTGTCATCATTATCTCAATATATCTCATGGTAAAACATGACCTCTTGTATGTTTCTGTGTAATACGACTACAATGCTTTTATTTCTGCTGGCAATAACTGGTTTATGGCATCTAGGGTTAATGTAAATGTGTCGATGGTGGCGTGTTAGCATTTAAAAAGATAGTGCTCCGGCCAAATCAACTTTAACATACCATATGCACATTATCACAGATCACACTGTGTTATACTGTGTTATGTCCCCAACCTCCCTGGTTTAATTCTCCTTCATCCAAGGCTGAAACTTTGGCGACAGTGGCTGAAGCATGTAATAAGATTTCAGAAGGATCGATGCCTCTTCTCACACTTTGCATAGCAATCAGCTGAACCTGGCCCAGGTCGAGGGCGACTTCTCTCCTCCTATTATACATCTTCATGTTCTCCACTGATTGGAATAGGTAGTCTATTCATTAGAATGCTAATGCATTCTTATGAAGTGACCTAATTGTTTCGGAGGCTAACTAGCCTGTGCAATGCAGGGAGGTCATGGCCCAGGCAGGTCCAACGATTGAGATAACTTCAGTGAGACACAAGAGTTTCCACAGCTGAGGCTGCAGGTAACAGAGTAAGAAAAAAAATACCTTTGAGTGTCTGCAGCACCACGAGGGGGCTTTGAACGAGTAAATACTGATCTGTGTCTACAAATGTTCACAGCAGGACAAGTTGAAGCCTTTTCTAGAGAGGTTAGTGGAGCACTTACAGCAACAATGTCAGTGTATTAGTGTTCAAATGAAGAGTGGTGACTGAACAGGGGATTTACACCACCTTTATCACATACTCAATGAGCCATGCAGAAAACTTAATTTTGGCTCGTAGCAGACCTGGCTCATGTCAAACCTTCATTGGCTACCAAAAAATAAATAAAAAATCAAGCGGTAGTCCTAATTGGTCTATTTTTTGATGTCATGTTGTACAACCATGTGTACCATCATGCTATACTACAAAATCAAATAAGCCTTGGACTATCTGGCTTGAAGTACTTTAGGAATCACAGTTCTTCTATGACAAAGAACGCTGTTTTAAAAACAATAGTCTACATAAGCTTGTTATGGGAGTTTTTAAAACTATTTTTAAGCATGATTTTGTTATTCAGAAAATGAAGTAACACATTCATATATCTTTGTCTTGAAATAAATGTAAAATATTTAAGCAGCAGTCTTTAGAACCAAATCAAAAAGGTGTGTTTAAGCTTTTGAATGGTACTGCGTGATGTACACTTGCAGCTTGTGTTTCATTTATCTTACTTTGTTTTAATGTAAAAGCCACTGTGTCAAAAATTAGAATACAATTCACATACGATTCTCTACCACTGTAGTTCATAATACATTTTTAACAGTGAGTTTAATTCTTTTGAGTATCCATGTGCACTCAGCATTCTCTGATTGCATAACAGTTTCAAACGCAGTGAGCTCTTTCTTCTCTCGCACTCATGCTCTCATACTGATATCAAAGTGAGATAGATATAGATTGGAAGGGAGGAAAGAAAATAATGATGGATGAAGCCTTGTCACATGTGCATTACATGCCCCAGTTGTACACATGAAAGCTGTACATGAATAAGATATGGAATACATTATTGCAACAAAACCTGGTCGGCTGTGCCAGTGGCACTGTAATGTTTTTTTTTTTTTTTCCCTCAGTCAATTCGCATATTCATTCTTGTTTGAGCTTGGCACACCCGTGAACAAAGAAGATCTTTTTTGCAGACAGTATTTCTCAAATGATGAACAACCCTTCCCCACCAGAAACCAGAAGGCACATGTCAGGACAGTCTTCAAGATTTCAACGGGAAAGCAGGAGATGCTTTCTATTAGTCAGGACTGAAATCGTTTTTTGGTGTTAAAATTAGCCCAACTGCAAAAAATAAAGTGTTTAGCTTGTAGACATGACAGAGGGAAGTCACTCTATTTGGTTATTTTTTGTAGAATCATTTATTTTTTCAATAATGTAGTGCCAATGTTATTGCAGAAAAAAATAATTTGAATTATAAGAACACAAGCTTAAGACAACACGCCCAAAATGATGAAAGGAGCCCATAATGATAGAACCCTCCATCCATAATATACTTTACAACTGAGGAGGCTGAAGAATCCTGAGTATTTCATACAACGTTACTAGTCTCAGTCATGTGAAATTTCTTTTGAACTGGCCATAGGCTGCTAGGTAAGCCATGGCTCTGGAATTTTGAAAAACACCAATATGTTCATAAAATAAAAATAATTGGTTTTGATTGAATTCACTCTATTAGTATATCTTCTAAGTAGTGTACACATCCCTCTAAGTAATGTACATATTTAAATGCACTAATTGAAACATGCAGACGTGGAATGGAAAAAATTAAATGTGATTAATTACATTTTTTCCCAATATGTTCAGTATATACAGACGTCATTGCCATTTTGTTCCAAGCATTAATTAGAAAATCAACATGAATGCAGTTTGACCTGGAATGGCCTAACCTTTGCATAATACGGTACATAGCTCCGTGTAGTTTTAAGTCTTTAACATGGATAGCACATCATGGGAGACCTTTTTTTTTTCTCATTCTTACACAAACACCTTTGCTATACCTGTAACTCTTCATGTGACATTCCTCTATGGTTCTAAATTACATTAGATGGGAGTATTTGCTAATAATGCACAAAAATATAATATTCACACACATACCTCACAATCCCAATCAGACAACTTTATTGATCCCAGAGGAAATTGCTTATGATACAGCTACACAGAGGGCCAAATGCAAGAATAGAGCCCAGATAAAAAATAAAATCTACAACATACTCCATTCCTTATCCTCTAGAGCAGGGGTGTCGAACTCCAGTCCTGGAGGGTCATTCCTTAAACTTGAAAATTAACTTGTGAGTTGAACCAGGTGTTTCTGAGCAGGGAAATCACCAAAACGTGCTGAACCACAGCCCTCCAGGACTGGAGTTTGACACACGTGCTCTACAGTACGACGAATATACATTTTGCTTGCATTAAAACTGCACCTAACTTTGTGTGGTGCTGCTCACAGTCCTCTTTTTATGCTGTGTGTGCTGCAGGCTGGATTTGTGGTATGTACTGCGGGCTGTGGAGATGTCTCTGACCCTCATGACAAAAACTAGACGAGACACGACGTTAATGCTGGTCATGTGACGATAACGAAATGAAATCTATAAAGTATTTTTGTTGACGAATAAGAACGAGACTAAATGTGGTTTGCGATATAAAAGCTGTCCTAAAGTGTCTCTTCATTTTCGTTGACTAAAACGAGACGAGACGTTATTTATCTAGAGTGGACAAAAGTTTGGGACACCCTTTTTCTAGATTTTCCTCCTTGAAAATTGAGTGCGTCTTATATTCCGGAGCGTCTTATAGGCCGAAAAATACGGTATATGAACAGTCAGACAGGTGCATTTAAATATTGTAGATACTCTAAACAATGTCAAAGAAGAAATAAAGATACTACTGGACTAGTCTACTAATTAGGTAGCTGTACTCTCTATTTGGTCCATAGTTATTGCACATAATATTAAGGAAAGTAGTGATATTGCACAAGATAATCAATTGATTCATTTGTCTTACATTATTAACATTGTTAAAAGCACTGCTAGGCTACTAACACTTGCTACATTTTTCTAAACTTTGGGACAACCTTCTCACAGAACCAATGAAAATGGACCAGGCTCCTCTAGTGTGGAAGCAAGATGTCATTTAGGGAGAGCAGGAGGGGCTGAGTCATTGGGGTTGGGGGTCATACTCTGACGATGATGTTTTCCGACAGGATAGGGGGAAATTAGACGATGAAAAAGGGCTCCCCAGACAGGAGGATATGACAGGTTCTTCCGCACTAACGTAAATGAACCCAGATTTGTCACCGTTTACCAAAGCCAGATATTGACTACCCGTCACGAGTGTAATACCCTGACAGTCGCTAAATCTTAGAAAGGTGGCTGGCAGAGTCTAGGCGTCAATTGAACAGGATGGAACTGCGGCGGTGCAAATCGGCTTGCTTTAATGTTGGTCCCACATGAGCATGATCTTTGCAAGAGGGATTTATTTTTTTCTCCATTTCGACATACAGAATAAAGAAATCCAATGGGAAAATGCAGGATATTGTTTTAAATAATAACAAAACACATTTAACATTTAGTTATGGTAACTTTGTCAGGCTACAACATGGTGAGTGAAAATAGATCAGAAATGGACATTTCGTCAAGACCGAACAAGTTCCTCATCCATAATGCAGAGGGGTTTAAAAGTCTCGAGACCATTAAGGAAAATGTTTGTGCTCTAATTTAGTAAGAAAAATACTAATATGATATGCAAGCAGTTATAAAAGAAATATTTGTTATCAATTTTTGATGAAAATGTGCACTATTTCTGTAAAAATCTATAAAGATCGCACCACCTGAAAGACATCTGAACACAAGTTTCAGTGCAACTGAAACTTCCTTAGTGTTTGCGTCAGAGAGAAACCTTCTTAGACAGAAGAAATGTGGTGAAAACAGCTTTTTCTACCTCAGACTGCTGAAGAAGTCTGGCATTAAACCCTGCATGCTTAGGATATTTTACACTTGCACTGCAGATAACCTCCTGACTAAATGATTTACAATCTAGTATGGATACATCTCAGCTCTTCCCAAAGGTACAGCTTCAACCCTCATGGAACTACACACAACTCACTGTTTGGGGAAGGAGGTACAGAAGCATTAATCCGGATCCATGTGATTTCAAACCAAATTCTTTCAACAGGCTAAACGGTCAATGAACGGGTAATACCACTATTATGCTGATCTATGGCATTCACACATCACACATGAATCATTACGAACTTAAATAGGCAATATCATCATTATATTATCACGACTAAACAAACAATATTAAACCTCATCCTTAAAAAGCAGTTATAAACATGTTGTCATACATTGATGCAGGCTAATACATTGAGCGGCTCAAGATTTAGCAAAATTTTCTGCTTTTCTCAGTCTTCTCAGTGTTAAAGTGGCAGCTTCAACATACTACTACCATTAAAGCACCAGATCGTGCCAAATAGTGAGCTGGCATCAAAATATGAGGACTGTAATAACATGATTACAACTGCTTATTCATGATATAATCAATTTTATTAAAAGAAATATGTTAAAAACAATTTATAAGGGTTGTTTTATTGCAAAAATGTTACTGTGAGGGGTCCTATGCACCTAGTATTTTAATTCACTTTCAAAAGTCTGAATTTGAATGTCTCAGGCCTTAGGATCCCATTGACTTTTCTTACAGTTCTTTAAATAGCATCACTTCACATGGACGTGGCTGGAGCTCGTACCTGAGGAGAAAATTACAGACGTAATGCTTGTAATGTTTTTTTGTTTTTTTGTAGGTCACGGATGTATTATTCAAGCTGTATACAGACTCCGCTAATGATGTATGTTCACTCATGCTGTTACTTCCCACCGACCAGCTTCCTCCGCCAGCACTCCGCTGCCGTGAACAGGCTCTTAAGACCGACCACAGCGCAAAGCCTCAATAAGACTGGGCATGGATGTATTATGATTTGATGAGTAAATTGCTAAATGACATCTCCTTACTTACTGCCTCCTCTGTAGAAGCGGGATTTTAAGACACAGGACGTGTCTTGAATAATGAATCCCTCACGACCTTCGCCCTCGTGGATGGGGCTGTTTTATTTTTTTCCTTTTTAGTGACTATGTTAAAAATGGAGATGTGAATTAAGATGTGCTGAAAGGCTTCCAGCAGCTAAAAGCTCAGCTCTGCTAAAGAGCGCACAATGGTTCCTAAGAATAGAAGTGACAGTTTGAACAAATTTGAAAACAGGCTTTAACTAATATTGTCTGGCAATACGAAAACATTTTCATATTTATTGCATTTATTATACACTTCTTTTACGTTTTAGTGAAGTTTAAGACCACAGCAAGAGGTTTCTTGGGTCCATGCTGTTCCTGCAGAATGTTTATCCAGAGCAAGCTGAGCTATGCGTTTCATCACGGTTTAACACGGAGGCCGACATTTTTAATTTAGGCAAAGCGTATTTATTTCTTTGCTGACTAAGATAGGGGTGGAATGATGCTGTCATGATGGCATGTGGAAGAGACGTGCTGGGTATGAGGTAAGAGGGGGGGCACTTCATGATGTCCTCAAAATTAAGGAGATGGAGATGAAACTGAAGGTGAGAGAGAGAAAAAAGAGAGGCAGAGACAGAAAAAGAAAAAGGCTGGAACAGAACAAGGAGAGTGAGATGTAAAAGTAGAAAAAAAAGAGAGAGTATGAATGACAGAGAGAGGTAGATGGAAAGAGATTGAGACAGACAATAAAAAGGAGATAAGAAAAGATCGAGAAAAAGCAGGGAGAAAAGAAAGAAAGAAAGAAAGAAAGAAAGAAAGAAAGAAAGAAAGAAAGAAAGAAAGAAAG
>JBBKCR010000080.1:19077813-19091164 GCA_037577295.1 Ladigesia roloffi | reverse complement strand
TACTTTCTTGGAAATTAAGGTAAAAATTAAGGTTATATTAAGGGGTAAAATTAAGGGGTTTGGTTTCGTAGTGTGTGCTGTTCAGATTTATGGTTTCTCTAACAGGGTAAAATTTAAAGTTCACACTTGTCCTCCCAAGTCAATACATTTTTTTGTTAGAGCTAGGAGACTAATAAAGCCTCTTCCCAACCAATCAGCATAATTAAAACTGCATCCCCAAATCTCACACAGGTTTCTGATGTATGTAATGATTTACCTGGTCTATGACATAATGTTATCTACAAAAATGGACAAAAGTATTGTTGCACTGCTGAGAACTGTGGTGGCAGCATCTTGAAGGCTGGGTTTTCTCTGCTTTTTGTCTGTTTTTATAGAAAACTGCATGAGCATATCTTGGCTGAAAAAGCGCTTTTGGAGAAAATGTTTCAAATTTGACTTTCTGCCAACCTGTCACTCAAACAGAATTAACCGAACATTCAAACGGTTCAGAGTAAATGTTCACACAGTCATAGCAAGCCGCACAGTAGTTTTCAGTCTCAGTCCGGAGGTGACTGTATTGTTTACCTGCTTTGCTGGCGCGGGGAAACACCGCACTAATGTAATTATAGGCGATGTTTACCTCACCATCTATGTTCATTTACTTTGGCAAACTCACTTTCTTCCTTCCATTGCAACCCACTTTTACGCTTAATGTTTGACTTTTACAATAAATAGGGTACATTTTACTCCAAGCCCATCGAGCAAAGATTTAGAGTGTAACTCATTACTGTCCATTGAAAGCAGTAAATACCATGAAACTAGCATGTAATGGCATGTTATTGGACCTTAAATTTGGTAATGGACCAACTGACACTGTGCAAACTGCATACTAGATCACCCCACACTTACCTCAAACCATGTTGACCAATGGAGTAATGTCTAGCAGACTTGCTTACGTTGTTTCTGAAATTATATGAAGGATTATTTCTATAAAAATTGACCAAATCTTGCTAACTAAAAAAGCAAACACTTCACACCAAACCATCTCTTGGGTGGTCTTCATAATTGCTTTAATGGCTACGTAATGGCTTCTTAAATGGCAAGTTAATATTTTTACTTATTTAAAGACGTTTTTTGTAACGTTTACATTTTGTACCGTTTACATGGTAATCTGGCTTTGGTTTCCAGAGAAATCTCTGACATCGCCTTCCCTACAAGACTCATATGCAGTCCGACACGAGGTCTAGGTGTAGGAAGTCCTTTCTTTGGTCCACAAAACAGGAACAATCATGGATTTAGCGAGAGGGTAAACAAGTGAAATAGAATCAGACTTCGTTTGGAGTCAGTCTTCAGTGTATCATGAGGGGGACGCTCCAGAAAATGGCATGGTGTACTATTTGTCTCATTGTTGAATTTGTTGCAGAATACCTAAAACCACACTCACTTTTCATGTGTCTTCTGTGTATTCATCCTTTAGGTCAAGCTAAAAGGCTAGTTTGACCTAGCGTCTGAACTTCAGTACTAGCGCTAAAAGAAGTGTTCTACACACTGCAAGAACTGCCAGATAACCCCCCAAACCCATCCAAAAAGGATTTCTCAACCACCCCTTTAACACGGCCACTGATTAATGTAAAATCAAATGTGCCTCAGCAAAATGTATGAAAATATGAAGCAGCTGGGCCATATTAGTGCTAACGTTCAGAACAATAAACATGCTGTTGTGATCGGAACTGCAATTTAAAGCCTGTCTCTTTGAGCCGAGAGGAGGATCAAACTACTACCACATGTAGCAGAGAAGAGAGAGTTGAGATGAGCTCCACTGAACAGGAACACTGCACAGCTCTAGGACTTTAGCCGTACATCACTTCTTGGATCCACAATGTATCAGAGAATGAGTGATGGTCTGCGATCAGCTTGCAACATTCAACTATGTTTGTGAGGGAATGGGGAGCAAAAATTCTTGTTCTGAAAAGAGTTGAACCTGGTACAGCAACAGGATATTTATTAAAGTGTTTAATGCAGATTTTCTAAATTTTAACTATGTCAAAAAACTCAATAATAGGCTTGTCATGATTGCAGAATTTTTCCAGTCACACAATATTCCCAAATTATATCATGGCAGAAAGTTTTAAACTGCCTGATTGATAACAATTGTTAAATACAGTTTAAATTGATTGAGGTTAATTTTGCAAACTGCATTATTAAATGTGATATTTGATTAACTCATAGGAAGAGTACAGCACCAGAGTAACACCAACCCTTATAGAACGAAGAACTCAAAGTATCAAAAGCTTCATGACGGCTGGGCATCCACTCAGAATGTTTCCTGGATAGCCCCAGATCTAAAAAACAATAATGCTTAAATATAATCATAATTATATGGCCCTTCAAGCTGGTTTGGAGACATTACAACATACAGCTGAATTGATTTCAACATAATATAGTGAAAAAGCATGGTCAGGCATTCCATATAATGTATATAGGCATCATGAGGGACAGTAGAAGGTAATTGTTTGTAATAAAATACATGGTGAATGTAGAATCCAGGTGTATCTATTACTCGCAGTGAGTTTCTGGTGATTTGTGTAGTAGGTGAAAATTAGTATTCCCTTTGTCTAAACAGTTTGCAAGTCCCACTATCTCAACTGACATTATTGAGACTGTCCAAAGATAGCAGCTGGTTCTGATAGCAACATAGCATATGTTGCAAAGTTGGCCAAGCTTTCGAGTTTAGATTCAGTATTGAGTGACCAGTTTATAATGCAGTACTGCTTGGGCTCTGCTTTGAACCAACTGAACATAAATTTGCCACCATGCTAAGTTCATCTAAGTTAAATCTATATATTATAAAGGTTTGGCAAAAATCTTTTGAGCATGTTAAAATTCCATGAAATGGACTGGACTTTTTCCATCGTATTTAAAAATGAATGCAACTACTGAATGCAATCAATGATTGATTAAATGAAGGCATAGTTGCTGAACAATAGCAGAATGGTTATCGGTTGAAACTATACTCGAACTGTGCCCAAATTCATCATTTGCCTCATGGCAACTAAGCAGTGAGTTTCTCTGTTTTATGTTTGTACAGTGAGTAAATCTCCTCTGTCCAGTGCATATGGCTATCAACCCTCTGGACAGCAGGCAATAAGCCACTACACTGCTCTAATCATAATCCTTCTCAAGCTGGGTGTCCCTCCGTGGATGAGAATATCATGAGTATGTGTGTGTGTGTGTGTGTGTGTGTGTGTGTGTGTCCCAGAATTCGTGGCCTTTTGATCATCTCATTGGACTAGAATACATTTTTTTTCATCAGTTAAAAGATTGTTTTGTTCTAGTAATAGAACAGTTCTAAAATGAAGGTGATTCTACAATCTGATTGGCTGGGCCCCTATTAAGACATCTCTCTCTCCCTCTCTCTCTCTCTCTATCTCTCTCTCTCTCTCTCTCTATATATATATATATATATATATACAATTGAAAGAAGCAAAGAGGCAAGAGTCTCCCATTAGATAATTACAGCACGGATTAATATGTTTAAGCTGGCAATTAGTTACTTAACCCTAACTGATGCAGCGAGTAGCTTCTCATTTCTTAAATGACCATATCGGAAGACACATCATGTGGTTGTGGAAAGGATGTTGATGTGTTTAAAAAAGGTAAATTTATAGCCATGCATCAAGAGAACATCTCAGTAGACTGCTGAAACTACTTAAACTGGTTTAAGACCTGTCCAACACATTATTAAAAACTGGAAGCATGGTGGGGAACCATCGTTTTTGAGGAAAAAATGTGGACAGAAAAAATCTTGATTGATCGAGATCAGCAAATGATTACACTTTTGGAGAAATCAGACCGTGAAAGAACAACAGTAGAACTTGTGTCTATAATTAATTATAAATATATGAGCACAATGTGAAAGTAACTCAATGGTTTGAGACTATTCAGATGTGTAGCCTCAATAAAACAATTTTTAAAGGAGGCTAATCGAATAAAGGGCTTCAGTTTGCTAGGGACCATTAAGACTGGACTCTAGCGATGGAGGATGGTCATGGTGTCCAATGAATCCAGATTTAACCTGTTCAAGAGTGATGGGCACGTCAGTCTAAGAAGAGAGGTGGATGAAGTGGTGCATCCATCATGCCTGCCTACCTAACAAGCCTGTGGGGGCAGTGCTATGATCTGGGGTTGCTGCACTTGATCAGGTCTTGGTTCAATCACGCTATGTGCCCAAAGAATGGAAACAGTTGGCCTGAATATACTGAATAACCAGGTAATGCCATCAGTGGATATTCTTTTACACAGACATGAACCCCATTGAGAATCTTTGGGAGGTGCTTGAAAAGACTTTGCACAGCGGTACGACACTTCCATCATAGCTACAAGTTCATGGCGACAAACAAATGCAACTCTGGATGGAAATAAATGTTGTGACATTGCAGGAGCTTAACAGAACTATGTGGTTAACTCACTGGCTCTTACCAAGCCATTTATAGTTAAGAGTGGCATAACTCTTATCTCATATTTGCATTATTTCAGTAGCAAAGTGGACAAAATGAGAAGAAAGTACAAGCAGCATAACCATAGAACAGAATAAAAGCTATAGCTACACCACAACAAGCAATGGCGCACACCTGAGCTTTAGCGTCTTGAAGTCTGCTCATAACTGTTTGTGTGTTTTGTGTGTTTTGCTCTGCATTTGTTGCTGCATATGTATATGAGAAATGTAGAGCATGAAAGGCTGTTCCTCATATTATGGACTGGAGAAGATCAACTTGACCTGGCACCAAGTTAAAATTAAATTCGGTGGTGGAGATGAAGGCACATGCCGACAAAACAGGCAGGAAACTTCCATATTCCAATGAATGTGTAAATATACAAAAATGGACAACAATGTCAGTATGACCAAACTGCCACTGTGTAACAGTTTTGTAGTGCCAATGATGTTTTATAGGTTAAATTGTATATGAGTTGTACTGAACCTAATTGTGGCTCCACATTCCCAGAAGAAAGAATGATTCTAAGATCACCTTTGAAGAAAAATTATTCAAGCAACACAGCTATTTAATGAAAGCAAGCTGTCCCCGATTAGCACGAATCAAATCCTGCATGCTAACTTGTGTATGCTAGTTTCCATTAATTATTAGCAAAATAACATTAGAATAACATGTACTTGTCCTATTCCTTTAATCTCATGCACTTCTATTACACTTGGTTGTCACACTTCTATTAGACCTGCTTGAAATGAGTGAGACTGATATCTGATGTCTTACATTTTACTTCTGAGAAACAGCATTTCCTCTTTCTTTGATCTAAATGTCTCACTGATGACTTAACTCTTTAGTGCCCAGCTCATCTCATCGCAGTCTATTTTCATAAGATCTCCTTCTGTCTCTTTTCTTTCCTTTCAGTCTGTCAGTGCATACTTTCTTCTCATTCTTTCAGTGAAATGCTAATGTTTATCTCCTCTTTCATTCTATTGGAGGGATTTGGGAGAAAGAATTCAGACATAAGTGAGATTCATTAATACAGTATTAACAGTGGCAGGGCTCCCTAGTGGGTCCAACCAGTACAGCCCCTCCGTTGTTATGGTGGGGGTTGCACTGCTTTGTGCACCAACACTTCAAGCTTGTAGTCCAAAAAGGCTCTTGATGCAGTCTTTATGTTACTGATCCTCAAATGTCATGCCTATTTTTTTCATTTAGATCCCTGTAGTTTTATTACCACTAACAGGAATTATATTAGGAATACTTTGCTTATCTTTAAACCATTATTTAATTTCAGTGTTCTGCTTGGGGCCCCTCAAGGGTATAGCCCAAGGCAACCACCCAGCTGACTTTGCCTGTGAATACTGTGTGATGCCCTATTGTTCACTTAAAAATAATTTAATTTTGAAGAAAGACAAATTATTTAGATATATAATTTAAAGCGTCTTGTTCACTACTACTTATCTAGGAGGTGAAGTGACTATGTAAAGTTTGTAGTTACAAGTGAGAAAAGAAAGCATGTGTAATGTAGTATTATTCATACAATGAGAAGGATCAGATTGATGCTTTGAAAAACTGCATTGAGATTAATATTTGTCCTTGGTTGTCTTGCCTGAACATTTAGTACCATAGGCCAGATCCAAATGTAATTTATTTATCTGTATGTATCAAGGCCAAACAATGCAGCCAGTGTCTCACTGCAGTGAAGGTGAAAGAAGCTCTCCCCTGAAGCTTGTATGTACATATGTGTGTGTGTGCGTGTGTGTGTGCGTGTGTGTGTGTGTGTGTGTGTATACACACGGTTAAGTTTACTGCCATCATCTGTTGTCGTAATGGCAGCTGCAGAGTGCTGGAGGTTTCCACGACGACCAGTGATTGTGGTTCCTGGGTGTTCAGTTCACTCACACACACACACACACACACACACACACACACACACACACACACACACACACACACACACACGCACACATTGGCATAAACAAAGACATTCAATAAGTAATTCATCACCACCTAAAGACATTTCCTAAAGGCACATAATGACTCATATTAAAACCTTGAATCTAACAAGTCTTTCTTTTAGGTTTGGCATTGAAATGTTCTAAACACAATACAAAACTGAAAAAAACAAAAAAGATTTTCTTTTTCTTTATACCGTTCGAAACCATGGGCCGTCAATTACATGGAACGTTTTACATTTACGTGTGAACATTTCATAACAAATGGATCAATAGAAATGACTCAAAGTAAAATGTAACTTTAACATACACAAAAAGGTTAAAGCAGTATCTGTATTCATCCTTATGTGCCAAATGATTTGTAAAACCCTCTGTGACCAGAGCAAGATGAATAGATCAATTACACAGAAAATTCCCTGACTTAATACAGAATTTCAAGCCCCATTGTGGACGTAGGTGAATGTTTTTCTGTCTGTTTTCCTGAGTCACGACGGTAATAGAATATGGAGGCAGCTGCGGAAGGCTGCTTTGAGGAGGGTCGGCACACACACGCACCCGCTTGCAGCCGTGCCCCCACGGTGCTAAACAAAACCTCTATTGAGCCGCAGCTTTGTGCCTCACCACCACGCGCCATGTGCAAATACAGCACAGAAACACACTATGGGCACCAAATATTGACCGAAAAACAGAGAATCAAACAAGAAGTATATAAATCAAACATGAGGAAAAATCAAATATGTAGTTCCACAACATTAGCGATGTCAAAAGACAAGTTGGCCTACACATTATTTGTTAATGAGGAAGAGTGTATTTCACATTTTAGAACATTTTAAAGAATTATTCATGATTAAAAAGTACTAAACAATTAAAAACTCTCTTATAATTTAGAGTCTTATAGTATTTTTATCTGCCTTGATGTCAATGAAGTGTTGATGCTTGATCATGAACCTCCATGATGAGCCACTTGAGGTTTTTTTTTCCAACAGACGTGAAGAAGGCACTTGTTTGCTGGTGTGAATCCCTATTTGGGGTATAATAAAAAAAGTAGGTGATAAATTGCAAATAATTACAAAAAAGAGGCCATTGTTGCCATGTGGCAACACCCTGCAGTAGAAGGTTCAGAATACGTCTTATGTTGAATGTGCTTAGGGTGATGTAAAAAAACAATGCACACTCAATTAGGTGTTCAAAATTTTGACTGGCACTGAATAAAATAAAGCGTATGAAGTGAAATAAAGTGAAAGTTATCTAGGAACAAATAGTATCACAATAAACTATTCAACCAAGCATTGTAGTTAAAGTGTAAAATGATCACAGTATAGTGTGAAATTCTTCATACTCTGTATTTTACCCACTGACCAAGTGAAGGAGTGTGCAGCCCAGGGAGCAGTGTACTCAGTGGTACCACTGGCAGTCCTGGGATTCGAACCCCTAACTAACTCCCTATTGTTGCATTCTGTTAGTGACATAATGATATAATTATTCTTTATGGATCTACATGAAAATTTTTAGTAAATTAATACAGAACACAGCTGTGCAATTATACATATGAATGTGGTATGTGGTGTGTGTGTGTGTGTGTGTGTGTGTGTGTGTGTGTGTGTGTGTGTGTGCATATATATATAGTCACACACTCTAATATTTTATTGGACAATCTTTAGTTTTGACTATAACACACATTCACTGTGGCATTGTTTCGATAAGCTCCTGCAATGTCACAACATTTATTTCCATCCAGAGTTGCATTTATTTGTCGCCATGATCTTGTAGTGATGATGGAAGAGTCGGACCGCTGTGCAAATCTTCCCCAGTATGTCCCAAAGATTCCGCATTGAGACACCTGGCACTGAATGAAGGAAATCAGAAGAGTGCTGGTTCTGAGTAGTTTATTTTTAAACCTCAATTATTTTTTTGCCCATAACACCAAGGATTAGATGTTTCCAAACACTGGCTTTCCAGCAACCAGGGAATCACACTTCTCATTTTCTCACAGAAAAGCATCTCATTTGTTTTGTCGGCCTGCTTGCCAAAGGAGTTTAAGCATCTGCACCCCCTTCTCAGAGACGCCTCTGTACTCCCCCTGTGCCATGGGTTATCACATGTGGAAGTACCTAAGCGAAGCGAGAGAGAGTGTAAATTTTCTGGATCTGAGCAGGGCCTTAAAGTAACGGCGGCAATAAAAGGCTGAACAGATTGAAGATAGCCTCACATCTGCGGCGGGACACAAAAACGTCCCACTGACCGCAACCCGATCAGCCTGCGTGAAGACTGCTGCTAGAATCTACTGCCTGACACTTGAAAGGTTTAAAGAACAAATTTTACACCGCATACTGAGGAGTGACTCAAAGATAACAGTGCAGTACCGTATGTTCTCATATATAGCCCAGGCTGGGCCACTAGCTTATGGTGAGAGGGTCTATAAATCACAACAGACCGCTTTATAGTTGGCAGCAGATGCTCTATGCTGCTTGGCCGCATGGAGAGTCAACAGTAAAGAAATACAGCCAATGCAAGGCAAACACAGATACCATGGCAATAGTATCTTATCTCACAGGTACAGTATGTTCCTCTATTGGGGTTGGGATTAGTTGTGTAAAATGGACAAGGTAGCACAGCTAAAACAGCATTAGCAGCCTTTGAGAAGCCTTTTTTCATTCTGTACCTTTGCCCATTTTCTGTTTGTGACAGTATGTTATACAGTGACAGAACCCACATAAGCAAGTCTATTTAAAAGCTTGACACGGTTTAAAACAAGGCCTGTAGTTTGCACAGTGCCAACTGATGGCATTAAATCTTCTATCATGTCTTGGGACTCAAGGCATCTAGTCGTAATGGAAAACGAAAGAATCAATTTTTAATCATAAAATATGCTTTGGCAAAAATGGTTAAAAGTGACATTGTATAAAATAACACTTATAAACCTGATAATAAATCAAATCTGATTGGCTGAGCTGCATTTAAAAATTGTAAAACATTCTGTTAACACATGCCTCTGACGACTTCACAGCCAGTTTGCTTCTCACATGGGCCACTAAAGTTTTTGTTTAAACTTACTGTATTTTCTTCACTATAACCAGGCTGATCGATTAGCTAACAGGCTAATATCACAGGTTCGGAATTAGTTACTTTACGATCCACTGTAAATCTGCAATACAAAATACTACAAAACATATATCACTCAAATGTTTTCGATCTGCCTTAAGCAGCATTAAACCCATGCCACTTCTGAAATAGCTTCTTACTCCTGGTATTGAACACAATGTATGTTTATGGCAAATATGATCAACTGGCTTGATATGTTCAACAGTATTGTTTTGTTATTTTGGATGTTTTATAGAAGCAGTAAAACTCTTAAAGTTGTATGTTACAGCACTTTTGTCTTTGTTTTTGGAGGTTTCCGTTGTTTAACACCCTTCCCTACGATAAAATCCCCATAATGCAGAGACTCCGATAATTTATTACATTATTTTAATGCATTTCCCAATAACATATATTGCAAGATAGCTGGAAAAATTTGACTTCATGCAAAGAGTGCATGAAGTAGTCTAGGATTTCATTTTTTTGTAGATAAAGTAGAATGTAAATCATCCAGATCTGGATCATATTTGTTGCCTTGCTGGGTTCTCAGTATTTCATGAGTACAGATTGCGCCGGATGGTATTCATTTAAGTAATCCACAGCACTATCCAATGTTAGAGATTTCAAAATGACAATGTGCAGGGCCCTGCATGGACACAGTGAGTGGGTCTAGTGTAATTAATACAGCTATTTATAAACAGTAAACTGAAGCAGCTCACCATGGAATGAACCATGTAATAGGCTGTTCTATTAACAGAGCCTGTCCACTGTGTTTTTTTTATTGGAGTACATTATGTAAAGCAATACACGTCTGGGTTTAAAAGGCACAGAGAGGCATCGTCAAGGCTCAGTCAAGGACCACGAACTGACGTCAGGGCTGAAAGCAATAGCATGTGCTCATCCATGCACATGCAAAAAGTGACATGTACGTCATCGAGCATAAATCACAGAACACTCTTAGTCACTTTCACTTTCATATGATCATCAAACTCATTCAAACGTTCATCAAATTAATATATTTCTTATGAAATAATTTTTTTTATTTAATCCATCCATCCATTTTCTACCCCTTTATCCCGCATTCGGGGAGCCTATCCCCTGGACAGTTGCCAGCAGGGCCACACACTCACACACCTAGGGGCAATTTAGTGTGCTCAGTTAACCTATCCTCAATCACGCATGTTTTTTGGTGGTGGGAGGAAACCGGAGTTCCTGGAAGACAACCACATGGTCACGGGGAGAACATGCAAACTCCACACAGAAAGACCCTACGCCCGACCCGGGAGTCGAACCCAGGACCTTCTTATTGTGAGGCAACAGCACTAACCCCTGCGCCACGGTTCTAATGAAACAAAAAAGTCTGAAGTCATGTTGCTGTGTCTAGGCTAGTTTCTCTACAAGAAAAATGGATGCTGTTTGTATAACTAGGGCTATCACAACCTGTGGTAACCAAAAATGTTTTTCTCCTACACATATTTCCACTCAGATATCGCACCTCTGAATGAGGTCATTTAGGAATATATACATAAAAGTTACATGCACTTCAATCCAATTCAGTTTCCTTCAATTCAATTTTATTTATAGAGCGCATTTTACAACAAATGTTGTCGCAAAGCAGTTCTACAGAATCCAGGTCCCAGCCTCTAGTGAGCAAGCCAAAGGCGACAGAGGGGAGGAAAACTCCCTATAGATGAAGGGAGAAACCTCAGGAGGAATCAAGACTCGAAAGCGGGCCCTATCCTCCTCTTCAAGCCACCACTGCTGTGTATTGAAATCACATTGTGTGAAAGTCTACCATAACACTATTATACAAGATCATCCGCTACTCAAACTGCAGCTAAGGCCAAAGATACTCAAATATGACAATTGTCAGAGTTTCCTGGTTTTAGATGGGTGTTTTGGTTAGGACCCAGTCATACAATGATTATACTGGGTGTACCAGCGTTAGCTTGCATTTTGCTATATAAATATTTATGCACCTTTACAAACTTGTAATTCTGAAGATTTGGCAACATTATGAGGAAATTTTCCGTATTTGTCAGAAATACACAGGCTTTGGAAGGTCTTTGTTCGCCACAGGGCAATATAGCAGTGATATTTCAGAATGCTACTAGTTTATAAAAAAAAAAAACAGCTTAGAGGTGCAGCTGGCAGACCTGCATTCAAACCCACAACCCTCTGATCACAGGGGAAACTCCCTAACCACCAACTCTATATCATTTATTATTTGAAGGACTATTTTTTAAAAAGTAGACATCAAACTGCCAAGATTCATGTTTTATCCAAATGTCCGTTGTCTAAAGAACCTCTTGAATTATGTTTGCTTTTGTGTCACATGAAAAACATGAGTATGAAGAACCTTCTTAAAGTTTAAGGAACCACAACGTAAGGTAAATGTTTTATACCTATTATTATTTTCCTTGGACGCATAAGCCCAAGCCATGCATCATTAAGGAACCTTGATTTTTAGTAGTGTGCCGAGAGTGGAGCAGTGCGTGTTCCCCCAGCTAGAAGAATCCTGAAAGTCAGCTGTATGGAGCTAATCAGGCTTGGCTACTGTCCCGGTGTTGGGGAACAGACCAGCGACCGATCTGGTGGTGACACTTCTGACGGCTGCGTATCCGCAGCTCGATCTTGCGCTATTCACACGCCTTCCCCTGCGTTTGCTTAATGACGTGCACGTTCCATGTGCTAACTATGCTAGCTGCAAAATCTGCTCGCCATGTGTGGGGCAGAATGCCTGCTCTATTGCCCTCGACCGCACAGCGGCTTTGGAGTGAGCAGTGATTTCATTTTGATCAAAGTCGCTGTGCTCTGGCCCAAAGCCCCATGGTTTGTTATGGCTCCTACCATAGCTCTAATTGTTAAAAGGGGTGGACGGCCGCGGAGTAAATATTATTGCCAGCGTGATTTCGACCCATAATTCTTTCCGTACCATCAAGAAAGGGAGAGTGCGAGACTTTCATTAGGTTAATTATCTCCAGAGGACCTTTGCCATGATCCATTCGCAACATTTGAGGCTTTTTTGATGATTGCGGCAGTCATGAATAGGCATAATTGTATGAAGTTAGCATGATATCAGCGGAATTCCCTGTGGCAAGGCTGCAGAAATGATTTGCAAAGACGACGTGAAAACATCTGGTACGTGGTGGAGTAAGCAAGGTCTGTGTGGTTTAGGAGCTCCACGGACATTGTTATCTCAATTATGTGTAGGGATGGGACAATATGAACATGTCCTTGCATAATGAGTATTGAAATATTATCACTGTTTTGTTCAAATTATTCTAACAGTATGTAAAGCTTGAGGTTACAGTCGACTCAGGATTTGGTTTGGTTCAAGGTACACGGTTTAAGACTATATATTCAGCAAATTGAGGTTGAAAAAAAAAATCAATATCTTAATTTCATTCACAATACTTTGAATGGAATTTTAATGAAGAAAAAGGATGATTGTGTTCAGTTGTGGCACAATTTACTAATTTAGCTCGAACCAGTGGGTGGGGTGGGGGGGTTGATGTATGACTAGAATGTGGTGTACTGGGTTGTTAATTGGAGCGAGTTTAACACTATAAACAATGCAATTACAAAAAATACCAATATTTTAAATTCATTAATAGGTTTGTTTTCCATATTGCAATGTCATTGCATACTTTCATTTTGCATCATTACACATTTAATGACACATTCATACTATGCATTTACAGACTTACCTCTGCACTTGCTTTTTTCATGTCAAGAAGTGACCAATGTTAAGAAAAATATGTGGGATATATTCCCCCAAAAGACATTGATCTAACTCATTAAATTCGACTTTTGTTAGGATGGTAGGGGGGGAGGGGGGGGGGGGGGAGG
>JBBKCR010000080.1:19057718-19077803 GCA_037577295.1 Ladigesia roloffi | reverse complement strand
TAAAAGGGTTCCCCCCCCCCCCCCCCCCCCCTTGCATACATAAATGTGGCATCGGTTGAAAGTCCGAAGTTGGTTCAGTTGAATTTTGTGCGTGTTTTAATGGGCTACAAGGGAGAAATGACCAACTTATGCAATCTCTTTTCAGTGCAGAACTAATTTGTAGACAGTTATTATATTGCGAAACCATTTAAAATCCTTTTTGTAGTTCTTTAATGCAAATAAATTAACTAGAATTAATAAATTATTTAAATAACTAAATTAAATAAATTAACTAGAAGCAACATGAGATTTCTTTGTTTAAATGTTCGGATACTGTTCATTGTTCAGATTTTCATGATGTAAACTTGCTTTCTGACAACACTGGTTGTAAAAAGCACCATATTGAATTTAATTGACTTGGACGGCTGTTTGCCTTCATGACTTCTCCAAAAACTGGCTATTGATGAAGTTATGAAATTAGAACAATTGGGGAGTAGGAAAACGCTTGTTGCCATTCCTGTCTTATTGCATATAAAAAAAAAACGCCTTCCATTTTCCGTGATGATATTTCAACCCCCACTAATCTTTGTTCTTGTTCCTCTGTTTGTCCTCTGTTTATCAGAGGAGGTCTGGACTTCTTGTATAAAGCAAAGCTGCCCAGCCATCTCCAGTTCTCAGAGTTCTCATATGTCATAAAGGCATGGTAGCCACTTTCAAAGAACTTTTAAAATTTGAAATGTTTTTGTAATGTTCATTGAGTTTTATACCCTGGTGTGGTAACTACCTCATCCCCAATTATACATTTACAACAAAACCGCAAACTGATCTTAGAGCAACATGGGTGATCTTGTACGGGCTCCAGTGCGGCGTGGTGTGCTGCAATAAGAGAGGCTGCCCAGAGCAGTGATGACAGGTTAGGTCAGCACTCCTCCTCTGCAGGGTCACTTGCTCTGTCTGCCAAAGGCATGTTAGCATATGGAAGAAGTGGTCTACTCAGAATGCCCAAGAGGAAAGAACGTGAGGGCTTTTTTTTCTCAGAGAGGTCCTGGGGCCTTATCAATACCAGGTCATGTTATACACTTTGGTGTAGATCAATGGTTCCCAACCACTACACCAGCAGGTAATTTAATGACACTGCATTCAAACAGGGCTGGACTGGGACCAAAAAACGGCCCAGGCATTTTTGGCCATAGCGGCCCGCCATGATTATTTAAGCAATAGGCTGAGGCATATGACACATCAAAGGACATATGTGCAGCGGCGGAGCATGACTTTTTTACTTGGGGGGGGGGCCAGAGGGTGGGCAAAGCTATTTCATTGGAGCCAGTATAACACGTACTCACTCCCAGCTTGTCATAACAAATATCCTTTATTTTACTATCACTGATCGCAGCTGCTGTGTTCATTCTGAAATCATCTTTAATAATATTCACAAATCATGTACGTTATTTTCACAGTTTCCCAGCATTAATTTTGGGGAGGCTTAGCCTCTCCAAGCCTCTAATACGCGCCGCCCATGCATATGTGCTCACTGTTTTGTTTCAAATATTAAACCATAGTAACCTGAATGGAAGCAAATAACCTTGGTAAAAAATTATTCTTAATTATTATTATTATTGTCATACAGTATTTTATTACTCTCATTAGCATACTCAGACTTGGAAGAGAAGGCCAGTGACAAAATTTCCACCTTGTAGCAAAATGTATCGTCAAACAAAACTCTGCTTGAGTGTTTAATAAAATGTACTGTTCACAAACACAAATAAAATAAGGCAATGACAATTAGAAAGCTCTCTAAATCAATTTTTACTAGTTACAATTACAATTGAAGAGCTCTCTAATTCAATTATTACTAGTAACAATTCCAATTACGGAGCGCTCTAATTCAATTCTTACAACTGTTACTAGTAAGAACTGAATTAGAGAGCTCTTCAATTCAATTACAGAGCTCTGCAATTAAGCATATCATTAATGTGTTTTTTTTACTTGTAAAAATTTAATTGTTGAGCTCTTTAATTGCATTTTTACTAGTGATGATTAAATTAGAGAGCTCTCTAATTAAATTGTTACTAGTAAAAACTCAATTAGAGAGCTCTGTAACTGGAATTATTACTAGTAAAAATTGATTGAGAGCTTTCTAACTGGCATTGTTACTAGTAGGAATTGAATTATAGAGCTCTCTAATTAAATTGTTACTAGTAAAAATGCAATTACGATGAGTAACGCATAGTATATTTTAGGCTAAAATGGCTTGCCATATCCCTCCCTTCACTCTGCCAACATTTCGGCTACTTCTTACCGGGCTCGTAGCTATTCTGAAGCCTTCCTCAATCTGTCCCTGCTGGTTCACGTCTCTCACCACCTCCTCCTCCAAATCAATTTTAATAGCTACTACTTCTTCATCTGTATAACTAACGTTGACGTTACTAACGCTGAGCACTCAGAACTGCTTCTGCACTGTTGCTTGATGTTGAGGGCCCTACATCAGCAGCTAGGGTTGCCACATTTGATTTGAGAAAAACCGGGACAAAGGGGCGGGGCGGGGGGCGTGGCGGTGACGACGGTTGGTGTGTGTGGGATAGGCTACCACGGTCATATTGTAATAATAAATAAAATGCTATTATATATTTGTATGTTTGTTTCTTTATTGTATTCAGTACACACATTAAAATTAAGTTAAGAAATAAAAATAATAAAAGAAAAAATATTCACTCTCTTGAAAATTTTGCTCGTGGCAGTTGCTAGGTGGTGCTGATGTGTTAATATAAAGTTTCGTTTTCGCAGGTTTGCATTAACCAATCAAACAAGTGCATGCCTGCCTCTGACAGCTGGATCAAGATACCTTAAGAAAAATAGTAGTCTAGATTTGCATGAGCGGAACGTAGATTTTATTAAAAGTGAAAGTAGGGAATAGACCTTCTTAAAAAAAGATTTAATTGGACTTGCTCAATGTCCTTTAAGACAATTAACCAATGGGCCGCGATTCGTGTCTCAGATACTCAACCGTTGTGGCAATAAATAAACTTTTAAAAAACAGCCCCAGTCCAAAAATGTACGTCGGCCCACCGTGCATTGCCCGGTATGCCCTATGGTCAGTCCAGGCCTACATTCAAATATATAGGCTTTAATATGGTGTTGGTCCCCCTTTGCAGCTATAACAGCTTCTATTCTTCTTGGAAGGCTTTCCACAAGAATTTGGAGTTAATGTGAGAATTTGTGTCCATTCATTCCTTAGAGCATTTATGAGGTCAGACACTGATGTTGGTCTGGCTAACAATTTTCTTTCCAGTTCATCACAAAGGTGTTGGATAGGGTCGAGGTAAGGTCTCAGTGTAGAACAGTCAAGTTGTGGTTGTGTGGTGGTGGTGGCCTAGTGGTTAGGATTTTTGCCTATGGACCAAGAGGTCATGGGTTTGAATCCTACACTTAGAATACCACCGCTGGGTTTCTTACCCCAGTAGTAATGGAATGGATGTCAATTTGGTTAAAAAGTGTCGGCTAAATGCCCTAAATTTAAAGTTCTTCCCCACTGAACTCATCCAACCATGTCTTTATGGAACTTGCTTTGTGCAGTAGGACACAGTCAAACTCTCCGCAAATTTGGAAGCATAGTGTTGTCCAAAGTGTCTTGATATGCGTGTTCTCTTTGTTCATACACACACACTTTGACTCAGTATAGGATTGTTAGTTAGTTGTTTTGTTGGGGGGCTTTAGGACCAAGGTTGGAAAACAAAGTGTAGATCAATACAGGCTGATCCAAGATGCAGATCAATATGATCTGCCTTTTTTACACAGTTGACTACAAGAAGAGGTCAAATGAAGGTAACTGTAATAGAGTAATGTATACAGTACACAGAAGATGACTAAGTCTGGGAGAATATCTGATAACTCTACGTAGTCTGCTGCTTTCAGCTCACTTTGCACAATGTTTGCTTATGCATTGGTAGGAGGTTTGAGTCAAGGTGAACCTGTCCTGGCATCATATTTCCTCGTCAAGGTGAACCCGTCCTCATATCATATTTCCCCTCTGGTTATTTTTTGTGTAGAGCAGCAGCAAGCAATTGCTCTTGCAATACAAACACAATGAAAGCTCAAGTGTGAATATGCTTACAGTGAATGGAAATCAGTAATCGCCAACTGGCATGGTGTCGTTTTCACAGTGCTAGCTTTTATTTATTGCTCGCTGCAGTAGCATTTTGACTTAAGAAACCGCTTAATGTCGTATTCATATGTGTTTCCTTCCAACTGACCCTATTGTTTCGCAAGGAGTTCTGTGTTGAATGCAATTAGCCTTTATTGTGCTGCAGCTGCAGAACTACAGAACTACATTTTTCTATTTAACCTCAGAGTACTTTTTGATGCAATTTTTTAGAACAATGAGCAAGTCTTTATATTAATAGCAGCAAAATAAGCTAAAACATTAATCAGTTCAGTTAAACAAATTGTGAACTGCCAGTGCAGTAATTATTTTCAATTTTATTTTGGGATCTGCTACAGATGCTCTAAATATTATTACTGGTTTATAACCAATAGAATAACCACTTGGAGGGGGATCAGTCACACTTGGGCCCAATGTGTAGTATATTCTATATACTGTGTTTACATGTCTATTTATGTTACTCTTATTGATCATTCAAATTATTCAATTTCAAATTATTAATTTTTCTTGGGAAATACATAGTTCTTGGGAGACAATGGGAATTTATCTAAGCCAGCAGTCTCTCAGAAAGACAAATATGGCTTTAATTTATTGCAGTTCAAATAGGGAATCTAAGGCAGACATTTCATGTGTTGTTAGATGCTAGTAGGGGCAGTGGCATGCCTTGAGAATTGTTGTCATAATAATGTGAGTTTTAATTGAATAATAATTTGTGAATTTGTAAATTACATTCTTTAAACAAGCAAAATCTTTTTTTTTTTTCAATTAGATTTTCTTCCATTGATACAGTGCAAAAGATCGTCCTTATGCTGGGCTTAAAATAAAGCACACAATCATTTTCAAACTAACAGACAAGATGTAGCCTCTCTATATATACAAATGTGTTGGGACACCTGACCATTACACCAACATGAACTTTAATGGAATTGCATTCAAATATAGTTTCTGCCTATTCATTCTGTACAGCAGTTATGAGGTCAGGCACTGATGTTGGATGAGAAGGCCTGGCTCCTAATCTCTGTTCCAGTTCATCCCAAAGGTGTTGGACGGGGTTGAGATCAGGACTCCAGTCAAATTCTTCCCCACCCAATCCATTCACCCATGTCTTTATTAAACTTGCTTTGTACACTGGGAAACAGTCACGCTGGAATAGAAAAGGTTCTTGCACAAACTATGTCTACAACGAAGCGTAGCCCAAAATGTCCTACAATGGAAGTAAGGGAACTCACCCAAACCCCGAAAAAAGGTCTGTCCCAATATTTTTGTCTCAATAGTGTATTTGTTTATGTGAATGGGTTGAATGGGCCCTTCTTCGTCATCAAATAGTAAACCTTTATGCCTCTCCTAGATATCATGCCATAGCGTTGCGTTGTGATGGTTACGGTATTTTGATCTCTGAATCAATCGTTTTTGCTCAAAGAGGACAATTTGATCCTGCTGCTGGATCTTCTCCGTTGTTCACATGAGAAGAGCGTTTGGAGAGGGAGGGAGGGAGGGGCGTGTCAACACCGCCCTTTATGTAAAAGAGCGAGTTGACCGCGCCCCCTGTCAATAATTTAAAGCCGGCAGGTTGGCACCGCCTCTCTCCGCCCTTTATTCAAAACGAGCGCGTCTGCCCCGCCTCTTTATGCAAACGAGAGTGTGGAGCCTGTGAATGAGGCAGGCAGGAGTGGCGGTGTGTTTACAGCAGCGAGCCGGAGCTCCGAGCGGCTCTGTGGGCGTGTGCGTGTGTGGGTGTGTGTACGTGTGTGTGTGTGGACGGGTATAGCAGGCATGTCGTCGGCACGCTCCAGCGCGAAACTTTGAGAAAAGGAGCTTCGAGACGAGCACCAGGAGGAGCCGGGTGCCTCAGCCATGGGAGGCCAGATCACCCGTAACGCCTTGTACGGTGAGGAGGTCTTTTGGTTCTTTGAAGGGGTTGCGCCTCCTTTGCTGGTGGGGACACGAAGCGTTTGGTTTGCTCACAGCTCCAGCTGACATTCTGCTGAGGCTACAGCTCGGGTAGGGGCACAGTATTGGAAACCCCATTAAGATATCTAACCTTGCAGAAGGAGCGTCAAGCCTATAGAATTGGGTATGTCCCACGTGGTGGGCTGTTTAGTGTTGGTGGGCTACTGTTCCTATCCCAGTAGCTCATTCTTATTGTAGCAGTATCATAGTAGTAGTAGTTCACTGCAGTGACATCAGATGCACCCCCTCCTTTTTTCTTTGTGTGAATATGGGGGATTTTTTTTCTTGGGGATTCCCTCCTCAGCTCTGGTTCTGGTTCAGGGCAGTTTTAATAGCCCTCCTTTTCCACCACTTTTTTTTTCCTGTGTAGCAGAAACAAAACAGAACAGCTGGGTCAAATGAGAGCCCCACAGAGTCAATAAATCAATTAGACTGTCCTGGCAAGCCCTTTAAATCAGGTCTCAGCAGAGATGGAAAATGGAATAAAAACAGGAGTGCATCTCCAGGCTGACAGTGCAGGTCAGTAGGTTTGTCACAGGAGGTAAAAGGATGCAGTTTCTCTATTCTCTGTAAGTGGGTGTAAGCTGAGATTCCAGCTTGAGTAGGAAGGCACTGTATGACTAGAAATGATGGCCATTATGTGTTATTTTTAGAGTGGATCCTCTAAAGGCGAGATAAGTGTTTTGCTCCTAATTTTTGTGCCGTTTGTAAGTAAGCAATCATCGGTGCTTTAGACACACTCAATCTCTTTCTCTCTCTCTCTCTCTCTCTCTCTCTCACACACACACACACACACACACACACACACACACACACACACACTCATCTTCAATTCCTGAATGTTCCCTGGGTCCTTTCTATAAACTCTGAGCTTTAGTTCTTTCCATAGATATTCCACAGGATTCAGGTCATGTGATTGGCTGGGCCATTCTAACAGCTTTATTTATTTTTCGAGAGTCTCCTTGGCTGTGTTTGGGATCATTGTCTTGCTGAAACGTCCTCCCTCGTTTCATCTTCATCATCCTGGTAGATGGCAGCAGATGTCTCAGTACATTTTCCCATTCATCCCTCCTTCAATGCCAGTGCCTTACGCCAAAAAACAGCCTCACAGCAGGATGTTTTCAACGCCAAACATCACTCTTGTTTTGGTGTTCTTTGGGGTGATAATCAGTGCCTTTTGATTATTAAACATGTGTAATATTTTATCCAAAGACTTCAGTTTTGGTCTCATCTTACCAGACTGTTTTCTCCCAGCATTTCACAGGCTTGTCTTAATGTAGGTCAGCAAACTTTAAATGCACTTCAATGCTTTTTCGTCTGTTGTGCGTGGTGAGCATGCATAAAGGCCGTGGCGGTTGAGTGCATTACCTATTGTTTCCTTTGAAACATTTGTACCTGCTAATTCCAGGTCTTTCTGAAGCTCGCCACAAGTGGCCATTGGCTCTTGGCAAATTCTTCTGATAATTCTTTTCACTCATCCATCAGAAATCTTCCGGATTATGGCCTCAACAGTACTAGCTTGAACCTTTAATAGTTAAGGAATTCTACTGTAACCAACGCCAAAAGGTCTTGAGAGAGCACTTTGATTTTACCCATCATGAGATGTTTCTTGTGTGACACCTTGTTCACGAGACACATTGAATAGGTAATTATTTGGGACTGAATCAGTTGATATTAATTAGCAATAAATGACAGGATTGCTTTCAAATTACTGATAAATTTCAGCTGCTGTCATGATTTCCATCCCTTTTTGCATCTTCCTTTATTCATGTGTCCAATATTTTTTCCCCTGTGTCATTCCATTTTATTACACATAATTTATGGACGCCTATTGTTTGATTTCTTTGCATGTGTGGATTGGATTGTACCCTCAGAAATATATTTTTATATATAGTAGACTGTATATGTACTCTTTCTCTTTCATCTGTCTCTCTCTTTCTCTCACATGCTTATACAATAAACCCCGAAGTTTTGTTCTAAAAGCACTGGCATATAATGAAAAAATGTACATTTGTGATGAAAAAAATCATGCCCCAAATATTTTTGTGTGTAAACCCTAAACATGCCCCAAATAGTAAATTTATTTTTTAATTCAGCTTAATACATTACCCTTGAAAAAAAATGTAAACCCGTATTCGTACTGTACAGTTTGCTCTGAACTGTTGTCTTCCGCAGTGCTGTAATGTACATACCGATGTTGGCCCTGTATTGACTGCACTGTAGTTCATGCACTGGCGTTTTCTTTGTTTTAAGCAGTGTAAATACAGTAATGAATGAATGTAATACATGGTAATTAAGATACAGGGCTTTATGAAGAACAAAACGAAAAATCTGAGAAAAAGGAGGAAATGCTGGACTGCCTCACAGGGCTGCTACCAAGTAAATAATGTTCGTGGATTGGCTTATTTAAAATCTCGCATTAGCTACTTTTCAAATCTCTCATCTTAATGCTGGGTTGTTTATGTTTGGGATGTCGCTGAGCAGCAGAGGCTCATTCTGTTCAGGTGTCTGATTGCATTGCTAACAGCTGCGCTCAAACATAAACAACCCAGAACAAGGACGAGGGGACTTGGTGGATGAGGCCCATAAAAGCGGTTGTGGTTTCTGCGAATGTGTGGGATTTATGTGAATAATTCTTAGTTTAGCTCTCAGAAAAAATCCACAAGAGACTTCAGCCACAAATAAGTAGGGATTTACAGCATATATAAATTTTCTGTCTTTTCTCTTTCTCTTTATGTGTTCTCTTTCTCTCTCTGTTCTCTCTCTCTCTCTCGCTCTCTCTCTCTCTCTCTCTCTCTCTCTCCGCAGCTGACTGGCCTTGGGTTAAATCCCGTTCTGGCGTGTACTAAACCACACAATCATTAATTCTAATTAAGATGCTGTAGTATATCCAATTAGGCGAGGTTGGCCCTGTAGCAAAGGAGCCCTGTTGGTGTTCACCACTCACTCTTGACTTGATGTGGCTCCTTACTGTGTTCTATTCACCGGTTCCGTTAAGGGTCTGTAGGTGAGGATCTGGTCCTGGTCCAGTATAAACGGTCATCTTCCTCCTGGGCTCAGCTCCAAGGTCATTAAAATACAGCACACAATACAGCATGCAAGGATGACCTGCTGTCCGATTACAATCTTTTCCTGCCAACCCTTTCTCAGTGAAGAGCCGTTTTATTTTTTCAGTTTTTAAGGTGGGTTGAGCCTGGAGATTAATAGCCAACACTTGTGCGTGAGGGTTTATGGCTAGATCGTGTACATTACTGTGGTAGTATTTTAGCTTTTGCGATGTGCCAGGCTCAAAGAGGCAGTGCGACGGCCTGGATCCGGTTTTACAGCTCGACGTGTAGAGGCTGCACATGCTGGAGCAGGAACAGAATGCTAGGTTGAATGGTTCACAGTGTGAGGGATCATTTCTCGCTGAAACTCATTTCCAGCTTCTCCCTGAAAAGCACGAGAGCCGTCCCAATCTGATTCTGCGAAGCCGAGAATGCTGTGTCGTCCCACGCCTCTGTACACCGAGATATTGAATTCGCACTGTAATGAACGAATGAGGGATTCGTCCCCTGGCTGCTGAATGAACGCCTCATCCCGCACTTTTTAATGGGATATCGATTACCTTAACAACAAAGGCAAATCTAGCACAGCTGGTGATGATGTTGGTGAGGCCGCAGCCTGTTTTTGACAGAGAAGTGACACTAAACACTGAGAATTAAATAATGCTGATGATACAGATAAAGTTGATGATCGTACAGACATAGACAGATGTCAGTAGGTACAGTTTGCTAAAACTACCCTGAGTGAAACCAGCTTGCATGATGGTGAGAATTAGAATGATGGTTAAAAAAATGAAAATATCATTTGTAATAAATATGTAATTGATATATAACTTAGCTTTAAAGATGCAGCTGGGGATAAAATAAATTAATGTTATTAATATGCAGCCTAATACTTAGATTGCAAACAACAGGGAATGGACACAATTTAAAAGGCTGAAAAACAAAAATAATGTGTTTTTAAAAAGCCATCAAACAAAAACACTGCTTCTGTTACTTACTGGCTTGAAGCTCTAGATGTGATGATGATATGCAAAATATTGTCAAAAAATAGTACTGTAACATAATTAATCGCACTAACATCCATATTTTCAGTTTGTCTACCTCTGCATAGGTCCGCTTGATTGAGCAAATAGTATGTCTTTGACAGTTTTGGCTTTTAGTGAATTTGAAAACAAGGTAAAACCATTAGTATACCTTTCTGTTTTGCAGGTTTGCTCTTGTTTTTTCTTGTAGTGCTTCTGGTTTTCAGCGGGGGGAGCTGCGCTGAGGTCCTGTTGCGACTCCTCTCATGGCCGTTACTGACAATACTGTGATTCATTTTTACTGCCAGACCAGTCAACCTTCCCGTTTTTCTTTGTTTTCCCAATAGTGTAGACTGCACCCCCGTCAACAAACAATGCATCAACAGCTAATGAAATAGTTTATACAAAAAAACAACAAAAATCCCTAATTACTAAGCACCACATTCATTGCAATTAACAAAATGATCAAATGATTTTTAAAAAGAGTCAAATCAGTAAAAACCTCTGAACAGAGAGGCCAGGATAGTGAGATACAGAAACAGCATACAGTGTCTGGGCAGTTTTCCTATACACCATATTTGTGTGTGTGTGTGATTGTGTGTGTGTTTCGTTTGTAGGTGTCAGTGCACTAGTGTCACAGCACAGTGTGTTTGCCTTGGTTTTTTTAATTGAATTATGTCAAAAGTCAAGTTAAATCCACTGTTAAGTTCAAGAAATGACTTTCCAGCGAATAACCATGTCGGATTATTGTGATTATGAAATTTGGTCAGAATCGAGCAGCCCCACGTTTTCATACGGCAACTGTACGCCACATTACATTGCTAGTTTGGTTGCTTTGGCGCTTTTAACAGTGAAAAAATTCTGCATTCTTTTCTATGCCATTGATTAGCTCTCGCTACCTTCAAATGTCTCCCCCGAGCCGAGTCACACACTTTGAGATGACCCGACTTAAATTCGATACATTTCTACATTTAAAACATATTTTTATTTATATATGTGTATATCAGTAAAAACACACAATATATTATACTTTTTTATAATAAAAAACCAACATATTCAGATTCAAAATCCAACACAAAAGTTCATCGTGTTCAGATTAGGTATGGTAAAACTATTCACATACTGTGTGTTCCAGGGTACACATTTTCAGGGTACAAGCAATGCCACTTAAGTTTTATGCCCAAGGGTACATTTCCAGTGCTTTTAGTTAATAAACATAATTGCCCCATTGAATAGGTCTGTCCTCACCCCTGGCTTTTATGGTATTTTTCTACTAAGAGTTAAGGTGTACAAAGTACAAACCCGCCCCCTGGGAATCTGAATGTAGGATACCTTTAAAAGTAATTTAAGGTATGCATTTGGACCTTAATGACCGTGTTGAATCATTGAGGGTACATTGTTTATGCACAGGGGCACTAAATGTTCAAGGAAAGCACCTGCTTTTCTGACAGGGTAATTGCAGGATATTGCTTATTAGGGACTGCAGTACCAGGAGCGTGTACACACCCCCGCACAAAGAGACCAGGCTGCATTCTAGGGCCCTTACTGTAATGACATCGGTCTGTTACAGTGGTGTGGCAGAAACATATGTGTGCGGGTCAGGTGGCACCGGTGCTCAGTGACCGTGGCTCAGCGCTCCCACCGGAGTTTCATTATGACTCACTCAAGCTTTTGTCTAGCAGCACAAATGGGCATATGACATCGACACGCGGTGCCGTTTCCAGGCACAACAGATCATCTACAGAGGCAGACGCATCATAAGCAGCATTTTCAGAATCATTAACCTGTGACATCGGATGCTGCCATTTTCCATGGCCTGTCTTCATGTTGCTCCTGAAAGCACTGGTGTGTTTGTAAAGCTAAAACGAATCCTGCCATTAATGGTTCGGTGTCAGATGTTTCCACCGCTAATATCTCTCATGATGTGCTTTTCAGCCACTTGTTGTTTATGTTTTTTTCCCCTTTTAGTCTTTTTCCCTTTCACCAAATGTCCTTACTCATTAACCCCACGACAATGAAGCTCAGTGGGCGAAGACTACATATTGTACACTGCCATTTCAAAACTGCCAATCTATTTGACATTATGTGAAGTTATTTTTGACAAATAGAGCGCAAGAGATTTGTTCGGACACTTGCTACTTTAACATAGGTTGTACATAGGGATGCACGATCCAATCTTATGGCTGATAACATTTTTTTCCTCTCAGATTAGTTGATACAAAATAAATTGATCTGATATTTAAACAGTGTAAGATACCGGAACAAAGGCATGCCTTGCGACATTAATAATTATTGTTATAGATGAGTTATTTGTATGTTAAATTTACTTTATTAAGCAAACAACACTAACAACATACACACATTTTTCCTTCCTCTGTTAACTTAGAACCACTGCCTCAACATGCTAGAAGGAGAACACATGTCTTTGTCATTTGAATTTTTAATCAAATGAATTAACTGATTTTAGTGATTCTAGCCACTTGATCAATTCCTGTTTCCAAGGGTATTTGATTTGAAACTAGCCATTACTGTACATTTTATTTAAAGCAATTATAAGGAATAAAGAGGAAAAAAGAAATCCATACATCCTACATCCATCAGGCCTTGAAGTATTCCCCTCCCCCAACCCCGTGTAACACAGTGAGTGTAATTGTGGGTCATCTCAGCTTGGGTGACATGGCTGAGCCCCTGATGGCTAATCCTGCATTACTGGGAGGTTATTACATAAGTAGGATGTCTAAATTATTTACGTAGCCCTGTCGCTCTACTTTCATTTGATTAATAGTTTACTCAATTACACTGCTTGGTAACCTTTAGGAGTCTGGGCTCTTTACTGTTAATTAGCTACAGCGTATACGAAGTGTAAGTACAGAATTAAATCATTAATGGCATAGATTCGTAATGAACATTTCACATGATAAGACAAAAAAATAATCATAATAAAAACAAAAAATATGGAAATAACACAATGTGGTGTTAACGGAATATTTACTACTTGCCCATTCAACCAGATTTAGCGTGTCATTAAAATTAGCAGAGTTATTCATTAACAAAGAGAGCATAATTAAAATTCTTTAATTCGATTTAGTTCAGTGCAGTGTGTGAAAATGTGAACAAATAAATATTTATTAATGTGGCCATACTGGCCCTTTTATCCTTTCCAAATCATCAAAATAAAAATAAAAACAATATTCTCTCATATTGTACATCATAAAGGGTATTATAATATTATATTTTTGCCATATCTGCCATATTATATGAATATTGATTAGTGAATAAAATTTTTTAAATAAAATGTTATTGTGATTCTCTTATTGTTTCCGCTTTCTTTTCCGTGTGTTCAAACACGAACAGAGAGCATACAGTATATTTCTCATTTAATGAATGTGTACTTTTGATAGAGTTTTTTTATATTATTTTGTTAATGTGGCCACCATAGCTCTGTTTATTTTTGTCATTTACAACGAATCAAAAATCAGACAAAAATATTGTGATATATTTTATATAATAAAAAGTATTTCAATGGATGTCTTTGCCATTTTTCCCAACAGTAGCTACAAGTGAGGAATGCATATGTAAAATTCATGAATATAAAAATGTATATAAAGTGTTTTTCTGAACCTCTCTTGATTAAAACCTTTCCCAATTGTTCAGGCATAATAGAAATTATATCAGTCATTGCACATTAATTACCACATTGCCTACCATTAGCGGCAAGTGAGAAATAATATACAAATATATACAATATTAAATTAGTATTAATGTATGTAAAAATGTATGTAAATCATTAATAATCAATCACCTATATGGTGCCTGTTTAGTCAAATTAGACCAGTTTGAGGAGCTTGACCGCTATTGAAACTCTGGTGAAAGAAGATCAGAAGCAGGGTTTAGAGCAGCTGGGGCTGGTAGCTGCACCACCGACTCTCTTGATGATGCCTGTAGTTGTTGTTCTTACTGTACAGAGTTAACCGAATATGTTTACGGCACAGTTGGGAGGCTCTTTGAGCTGAAAAGCTTGAGCTGATCCTCATACTTCATGACGTTTCTGGGTTTGTGTGTTGACAAAGAAACAAATAGACAGCATGTGCTCTCGTGGTCACTACGCTAACTGAATACTGACACTGATTCAGCCCGACACTAAGTCTGTCACTCGGCAAAGACTGTTGCCACAGGGTGTGCATATGTGTGTGCATATATGTGTTTGTGTGTGTGTGTGTGTGTGTGTGTGTGTGTGTGTCACTAGACGTGCATTCTGTGGTACTTTGTTTAGTATCAGCCCCAGTGCAGGTGAGGCACTCAGCAGGGGGTCCATTCTACTGTTTTGTCTGCTTTAAAGAAAACCCCCATGGAATTCACCAAAGCAACCAACTGGACACCAGTTAGTGCATTACCACATCGAGGTGCTTTGATCACCTCTACTGTTTTATCCTCACTGCAAGATTATATTTCTTTAATGGTTTTAAGTTCTGCACAGACAGCTGTTCCTGGATCAGCTACTAATTACTGCCTTTGGTAACACGTGCATGTGTCACATAACAGGATTATCTTTTACATGATTTAACAGGAAAGTGCCATATGCCCCATTTAGTAATTGTTCAGTGAGCAACCATTCACTCAGAGTTTTATTTTTTTCTTATTTGGCTTTCTGATACTTCAAACACAATTAACCAAAAATAGCAGGAAACAAGCTGACATCTGGAAAAGGCACCTCCTAACAGTCATAGATGTGAAACAGCTATCCATTGTGCTAGCAGGAGTTTTAGGGCAATTGATAGGAGCACTTTTTGGATTAACAGGTGTGGGCAAAATAATGGGCTTGTTCTCAAGAAGTCGGTTGGCCAAATCCTGTTTGCATGTTTTGCATAGTCAACTGTTACAGCCAAGGCAAGAGCGATTATTTGCATTAAACTTTATTGGACTGTCTTTACTTCCTGTATGCTGGGGGGAAAGATACATACTTGGTTCAAATGTAAATGAATTGCCATGGGAATAAAATGGCAGTATTAGAAAAAATAACTAGCACAATATGACAAATTATGTCAAGTCAAAGGCAAGACTGTGTTTTTGTAGTTTATTTCCTATTTCTAGGAATACACAAAATGTACTTATAAACTGGACTTGAGGGCTCCAGAGTGGTGCAGCTGTTGAAGTGTTGGCCCTGTCATCAGGAGATCATGAATACAGTCTCAAGTGAAGAAACAGGCGTCTGTGGGCAAGAGTCAAGTGTAGCACTATTGTCCTCACTCTCTCTGACTGGGTAGGCTGTCCCTCCCATCAGTGTGGGTATCTGTTAACTGATGTAAAAAAATAGGTGATTAGTGTTCTCCTCTAAGGATGTTGAGTTGTCCAATGATGTTGTGATTTTGCCTTTCTCCTTCTCAGTGTTGATTGTGTCCTAGCTATTCCTACACTCTTCTTGGAAGGCTTTCAACAAGATTTTGGAGTTTCTGTGGGAATGGCGTGTCCATTCATTCCATAGAGCATTTCTGAGGACACTCACTGATGCTGGACAAGAAAGACTTTTATTTATATATGTATGTATATATACATATATATAATCATTAGGAAATGTTTCCTGACGTGGGGTTCACTCTTCTCCAAATTAAATACGTACATCTTTTTTTTTGGCTACTTTTTTGGGATGAATAGAGAGCATATATGGGGTAGATGCTAGCATCCCTGTGATGTATATTTCATTATTTATTATCCTGTTTAAATCGGTTATTAACATTACAGGCAACATGTGGTAAAATTATGTTAACCCACCTCAGTATGGAAAACTAATCCCATCTGAATTGGACTTTACAATGATCCCACAGAACCTTAATTCCTGTTTTACATTCATTTAATGTTTCTCACGCTACCATTTTACACCTTTATCTTGTGCAGTTGAGAGTCTCGGCGTATCCAGTCTGTCAAAGTTCTCCCACCATCTCATGTTCTGTTGTGGAAACAGTCCTACAGTAATGGCGGCGGCTATTCCTAGGTTCAGAGTGCTTATGTGGGTAAGCGTGTGTGGTGTGGTGTGTTTACACATAACATGACATCGCTGACTTTTAGAAGTGCTCGAGGAGGACGTGGAAATGATCACGTTTCAGTTTTAATGAGCATCCCATGCGTCCATAAATGTCAGCTAGCCAGACAGACCACATTGTAGTACAACTGCTTGCTGAAATGACTGGCGTTTCCGGTATTTTTAACCTCATTACATTATTTCAGTTCGGCCCTTGAAAGTGATCTGAAGCTACTGCCGGCTTTTATTTATTCCTAGCTTGCATTATGTGAATCTAACGTGGCCACGTCCTAATAAGTCGTATACGTTTCTTTCGTTTATTGTTAGCTATGCAAGCTGTGTTTGCCCTTTAAAGGCAGCTAGTTGCCTGGTGGTTAGGGAGTTGCCCCTGAATGGAAGGTTGTGGGTTCGAGAACCTGGGATGCTGGTGCCACCTCTGAGGTTCCCTTCAGTAAGGTACCGTCCCAACACACTGCTCCTCAGGCGATGGGTTCCTGGCTGCCCCCTGCTTCACTTGGTGAATGTGTCGAATAAGACTGATTTCACAATGTTCAGACTGTGCTGTGGAGAGTTCACACATGACTATAAGGGTTCGATTATTTATTACGACTTTTATTACTATTATAAATCTGTCACCTCAGCTCTAGGGGACAGCTAAACTAGTCCAAACCCCACAGTCTGGAGACATGAAAGCCTGCTCCGGATCTGTTTTACCTGAAGCTCTTTTCCCGCTCAGCTGTTGTTAACGAGAAGCCTGCATGTTGGCGCTTGCTATTAGTAAGGCAATTACCCAATAGTTATTCACTAATTGCACACATTTATTTGATTATCTGAAGTCCATACTTCACCCGCTTTGGAATTAACGCTGACCAAAAGTCCCTTGAGACATGTGATAATGTGGAAGTGCAGCGCAGAATCATACTAAACTGACCTGGAGATTTTATACCTTAGATTAGCATTGATCCGTGCTCTGGCACATCCATAACAAGCATAATATCTTCTTTCAGATTAACGAGAAGCTGTTCGTCTTAATTTTCAGTGCTAATTCAGTTCAAGGTTACTTATTCTATATATATGCACTGCAGTCCTGTAATTAAACCAGTAATAAAGTGGATATTGCATGCAAGCTTCACATCTTTTGTTACAGCAAACAGGGGTCCAGGATCACATTTCCATATAAACTAAATATAATTATCAGTTAATTTGGTTGCGTGCAGTGTCCCATCGAAAATTATTTAAAATATGGAGGAGAAAACTGTTTGACGAGTATGAGCATAGGAACACATAATTCGAGTTATGAGTCTGTTAGCCACAAACCGTAAAATGCATGGCACAAAAGCACCACAGTAATGAAAGAGCACCAATGGTCTAGTCAAATGTACTTCAGTACTGCATCACAAGTCTATTTAACCTGATTGTAATGTCAGCTCATATTTCCTAGAGAAAGAGAAAACGTGTGTGTATCTGTGTGTGTGTTTGTGTGTGAGAGAGAGAAAGAAAGAGTGCGAAAGAAAGAGAGAGACAAAGAGAGAGAGAGATAAAGAGAGAGTGTGTATCTCATTTGTGAATAGGCTACATCATCCCAATCACCGTCATGCCTTACAGCCGATAACCCTAATATTCAATCCAAATTCCTGAAAGCTCAGGTTGTATAAAATCACTTGTATAGAAACTTTTGGCCTAATACAACCTCAGGCATTGTATAATGCCTTTATAGGAGGCCTTTATTTTGTAAGATGGAAAGAGAGAGAGGAAGCGGCACAAGATTGCGTTTAAAGATCATTTATTAGCACCCACGAGTTTCCACAGAAGCTGGAGGCGCCGTGGCTGTAGTTCACCGTATGATCAGAATGTACCAGAGCCGTTTTTATGTGTTCTTATATAAGTGTGTTTGACTCGTAGTTACTTGGTAAAAGAGTGCGGTTGCCATAGAAATAGCAGCATTCGGAGACATCCCTAGCAAAGAAACAGCTTCATCTGTGACTGCTTTACAGTGCTCTCTCCTAGTGCCTGCATGTGTGTGTGTGTAGGTGTGTGTGTGTGTAGGTGTGTGTGTGTGTGTGTGTTTGTATGTGTCAGTGGACCTGATGTTGTAATAACACTTAATGACACACTTTATTACTTCTAGGCCATGATAAGCCATGTGATATATGCTATAAAGGTTGCTTGGACTATTTGCCCTTTACATAGCAAAGCCCTATCGCTCTGGGGAATCCGCTGTGAAAGTGTGTATCATTTTACCTCCAGACTCCATTTTAACATACATTGTAAAAGCTGCACGTGTCCTTTACATTACGACCACGTACACACTACATCCTTCCATATGTTCCACTTTAGCTTTTGTAAGTCATTGGTGTCTTTAGGCCCTCATATGTGTTATGTACTATAAAAGTGTCCTGTAACTTAAAAATATGACCTGACCACATAGTCATGTTATTTGCTGGATAAATGAAAGCTTTATGACATGTTGCCATATAAAAATCTCATGACTGTTTTAGATTTTATGCCATGCGAAAAACACAGCAGTCCTTTATAGTATGTGGTTGTCATTTCATGATATTCACATAATACATATATATATTACATCACCAGTACTTGCTGGAATAATAAGCTTGTTCCATTAAAGGGCCTGTATCATGAAAAACCGCCAGTTACCCACTCTTTCCTGAAATAAGTCTTTGATAGGATATGTAGACTAGTTTCAGAGCATTCCGTTCACGTCCCAGTTGATATAGTCCATGGATAGAAGTAAGCCGCAAAAAGAGTCAGTTTTCTATTAATTATTTTCTGTGATGTCACAAATGAGTTAATTTACATATATCCTTGTATTCAGCCTACAACAGTTTATCCCCACTGGTTTGTTAGGTGTGTTAAAGCCTGGTTCATAAATCAAGCAAATGACAGAGCAGCCAATTAGAGCATAGGTCATTCACATATCAAAGTCTTAAACACACAGAATCAAATGCATATTAAGATAAGATAAAACTTTAGTAGTCTCACAATTGGGAAAATATGCATTGCTATGGTAAACAGTGGACAGTAGAAAGGTAAGAGCAGCAAAACAATAGAATTAAAGCTATGCTACACAACAGTATCATATAAATCATACATAGGATCTATTCATATGCATATACATACATACTGAATATATATGTATATATATAGGTACACATTAGAGTGTTCTCAGTTGTTTGGTAGCACCAGATATTGACTAGAACAGTAATAATGTTCAGTTTTTAGGGGTGAAGAAAGCAATCATTTTAAAATCTGAACCTTATTGATCCCTGAGGGATGTAATTTATTCAGACAACTATGTAACTGTATAAATGAAATTGTATATATTATAGTAGATACATGCATCATAAGTGAACTTTAGCCAAAACCTATAAGGCAAGCTGAATGTAGGATATGTTTAAAAAACCTCTTCAAAATAAAGAAATGTTATCTTTACACCAATACAGTTGTGTTGAATATTCTGAGTGCTAATTGTTAATGGTTATAAGAAAATCACCAAGACTGGTCTGAGATCAGCTGAATTGGGGAGGGTTGTTATGTACTTGGTGCTGTGTTGCTAAGGAACATGAGCTCCTACTTAACCTCCATTTTCTCCCTGACAGCTGCGCCTCTTGTGCTTACTAATGCATTCATTTCAGCCGACTCCGACCATGTGTACTACACACAATGATCTTCTCCCAAAAGACATGCACACACACACACACACACACAAGCACACACAGATGGATTCACTTCAGAAACCATTATAAGGAGGCACTGACGTACATACAGGTTCACAAGTGCTCGAAAGGTTGAAAACACACAAACAAACACACAAACAAACACACAAACACACACACACACACACACACACACACACACACACACACACACACACACACACACACACACACACAC
>JBBKCR010000080.1:19023959-19037779 GCA_037577295.1 Ladigesia roloffi | reverse complement strand
TTATGGATGTGCTGAAAGAGGACATGAAGTTAGTTGGTGTAAGGGTAGAGGATGCAGAAGATAGGACTAGGTGGAGAAAGATGATTCGCTGTGGCGACCACTGAAGGGAAAAGCTGAAAGAGGAAGAAGAAGATGTTTTCTCTGTAAGAATTTTGTTTTCCAGAAACTTCCACGCAGAACTGAACTGGCTTTTTGTGTCACTGTCCTTTTAAGACTGGTGTGTGTAACTGAGCTCTCTTCTGATTGGCTGCCATATTTTGCAGACCTTACAAAGAGCAATTCATACTGAAACACCCCATATAACTCTAGATGTGAACTGGCAGAGCTAAACTAATGCAGGCTGAATAGATGAATATATGTAAATAGCACAAAAACAATTCTTTTGAAACAGGCTGTTTTTGCAAATAATTTCAATTTTAAAACTCTGCACATAGTTCTGGATATGCACTTCCTTGCATTAGCAGACTGATGGGAAACAAACCAAGAAAATGTTCAGGCTAATAGGGTTTTATTTCTCAAATTTAGTTTGTAGCTGTTGGCATAAGTTGTAAGTTAACAAATTCTTCTCTGAATTGGGCTGTCCAGTGCATATCCATGTGTGGTTTTTCCTGCTTTTGCGCACCTGTCTAGCTGAAATAATAGCCTTTGATTTCATGCAAGTCTGAAATAAATGTACAGCATTCAAGAGAAGATTTGAGAGCAATCACAGCTTTCTATGGAACTGGGTTCATTTTGTTTAGTATTTCCAAACCAATTAGTTAAGTGAAAAAGTAATTCAATTTACTCCTTTTTATTCACTGCTGTTTTTACCAACGCTGTTTTTTGAGCAGTGGTTTGCGCTAGTGATTTGACTAGGCTATATAACCCATAATGTATACATTTAATTTCTATCTATGATACTAGGATATGACATGTCCTGGAAAGCATGTACCATGGAACCTGAATTTCCTTATCTTTTGTGTGTGTACACCCTAAGGTGTTACATGGACTAGTTGGCTTCTGAGCACAGCACCAGCTAGCTGATTTATTATAAACCCCATGTAACCTAATGCCTACAAACTGCATTAAACTCAAGCAAAGAAGAAAAACTGACAAAGATTCTGCTGTACATAAGTACCCTCAATGGCTAATACTCAGTCTTCAAATTAAGAGTATTTTTTTAATTACCCAGCATTATTCTTATAATGAATGGGGACAGTAAGCCAGCATGTCTGATTGAGAGTCAGTGAATGACTAAGGCAATGTCTCAATAGCAATAAAACCACACCTTGTTTTCTGTATTGCAGGCTCTCATGGTTTGATACTGTGTAAGTAGCCTATGGCCAGCGGCCTCCAACTGTAAACTGTTTAAATCACTGTGTGTTTATATATGCCTGTGTTGGTTGGAACAGTTCTTAGATCATGGTTAAGCAACAGACTATAAAGTGAGAGCATGTGCGTGGGCGCATGTACTTCAAACTCATCAGTGTGGCTATCAGAGAAACAGAAAGTGGCAGAACAGACTTTACTCCAAGAAGAGAGCGAACAAGGGAAGAGAAAGGGAGAGAAAGGAAAAGAAGGATGCCAGTGTAATCTATGTAATTTGCATCTCGACCCACATAAAGATGATTTAATTATGTAGCAGTGTGTGCATAGCTTCCACTAATATTAAATGGGTCATCCCCTCCCTGATCTTAACACCCCTGATCTTTATTTAACAGCCTTGTCATCCCAACTTTCTAATCTTCCCTTTTCTCTCATTTCTCATCCAACCCCAACACCCCCTCCCCACCCCCCTACTCCCCCAACTCCCCAAATCCCCTCTTGCGTGTCGACAAACTGGATTCTCTTTCTCTGTGGTTGTCCACAGCAGGATAAGGCTGCATGGAGCCTCCAGCCTCCATCTAATCCAATTTAAAGCCAGGCTTTACTGTAACAGCCCAAGCCTAGGATCCAGGCCCCAGCATCCTGTTTTGCTGAAGTCATCTTTGGGTTCCCCTAATCATACTGAATATGGGGTGAGACCATAAAAACTTTTCTAGAGCCGGTGGCAAAAATATGTCAAATCAAGTTTATTCGTGTGGCATTTTACCAAACACAGAGGTCACATAATGTGCTTTTCGGAGATAAAGCAAGCAGAAAACATGAAAAGAAAAGTAAACAATGAAAGTAACCGGCAGGGAGCAGCATAAGGACTAAATGGCATTTCACTCTTTTCACAATGAGTCGCCAGTGTGAGCACCGGAGTAATATGCTCTCTTTTCTAGCAGCAACATAGCTAGGAAGTAATAGAAGTATCAATCAGGTTTTTTTTAAGATAAGATAAGATAAGAGTACCCTTTATTGTTCCCACTGGTGGGAAATTTGCATTGTTACAGCAGCAAAGTGGACAGAACATGAAAATGAAGTAGAAACAGCATAAATAATAGAACACAGCAGTTAATATAAAATTACACTATACAAACAATACAAAATCTCGTACTGGGGCGAGCAGAGTGGCAGGGCACACAGTATGAAGTCACAAATTAGATATGCATTTGCGCTTTGAAAACTGAAAACTGCCCCACATTTGCGTACCACTTATGTCAACCCCTTATAATAACCCTTCTGGAAGTCAACGACTGTGAATAAGACCAGATTCCTAACCAGCAGATTTTTGTCAGATGGTGAATACCAGCAACTCTATGAGAGAACTCTTTGCTGAGGTGGTCACAGAACTATTGACTATTGTGGGACGCACAGTAATGGCAGTAAGCTAACTAGCTGTGGGACTTCTTATAGGAACCGAGTAACGATCATATGACAAGATAACATACGGTAACTACAAAACTGCCGCACCAGTGCAAAGACGGTTTGCATTAACAATAATCGTTCAAGCCAACAAAATGCAAACAATAAAAATACATTCTAAACAAAATTGGCCACCCTGCATTTAATTCTGTTACCATGTGTGAATGCTTTTGCAAAAGAGCTTGAAAGCATTATAAGAAGGCACTCTTCATATATTTTTTTTTATAAGCACCTCTTTCTTATTCCTTCAATCAAAAATGCCTTTCTCTCTGCTCTTTGCGAGGAAATGACAACAACGTGCATATCAGTTGAATATCTGCCACATGTTCTCTCTTGATTTCAGTTTTAAGCTTTAAAATTATCAGTTATCTAAGCTTTAATGCATTGCAGTGCTAGCCATGTAGAGCTTTGTGCTTGAGGGTGATCCCCGTGCCCTTTTTAGGAATGCTTAGCGCTTGGCTAATTAGCATGAGCTACCATGCTTGCGTCCTTCCAATACACTTACGACCTTCCAGTTAGTTTTTTACTTTGAAAGGCTGGTTAGGGCAATTAGGTCTGTTCTGCCATCCCAATCGATGGCGCAGTGTTCTCTTTGTAGTGCTAACAGCTAGTGTTAAACACTACTTGACTTGTAGGATGAGTGTTAGCTGATTAGGGCATATGAGAGTTGAATAGGATTGTTTTTAGTATGTGTGTGTGTGTCTGTATGTGTTTGGAGGAGGGCAGCGCGTGATATGTCCTCAGGTCCACTCGTGTGTGTTCGGAGAGTCAGTGTTTGGCAGCAGATAGCGAGGATAGGCCTGGCATACAAAGCACCCCCTCCCAAATGGACAGTTTTTAAAATACTGACTTTCAAAGCCTGATTGAGAATGGATTAGTCTGGGTTAAAGTACCCAAGTGACCCTACGTGACAGGAGAAATGAAAGACAGCACACACTGGGCATGTCGGCTTCGCCTGTACCCAGATAATCTCCTTAACAAGCAACATGTACATGTTGTGATTATCAAAACCGACTGTCCATCCTTGCAGGCATGAGAGAGAGAGAAAGAGAGGGAGAGAGACTATGAGTGAGTGAGTGAGTGAGTAAATGTTGCATTTGTGTAAAGCTGCAGAAATGGATTTTGACTGATTGTGAAGATTCAGCGGCATCAAATTTGGGATGTAGCAATTAGCGCTTAGAACAAATATTCGGCAATTTTCAGTAAATTAATATGATCTGTTTTGGCCTGGCCTTCTGTGAGTGGAAATAAATGGAGAACTTGAAGTGAGGCAAATTGCCTCTTGATAACGTTCTCTGGGTTGATCAGATGCCACTCTAAAATGAATGGGTTCTAATGGAGCTTCTATGCAAAATTGTCATTTGTAAATGACAAAAGCACTAATTTTCTCAAGAGCGAACAGGATAAATGATTTAAACGCCACAGACATATTGGAAAAGCTGCTCAGCTCCAATCACAGGACTTTCTAACAGTGACTTGGGAACGTTCATAACAACAATTCACTACTTAATAATGAGATTGCTTCTATCAACAAAAAAAGAAATCCTGGGCATGTGAATTAATAAATTTTTTGATGTAATAGATTCTATTTTACAAAATTAAACACAGTCCCTGAAAGACTGAAACATTTCACTAGCCAGTGCATCGCATTTACCTCCATTTCATAAGGACTCACTCGCTGGTGCCTTCAAGTGTTTTTCATCATTTTTGATAAAACAGTGCCGATATGAAGTGACTCCTCAGAAACTGGCTCTAGAATTAACCACGGTGCTTTGCCAAGATGGCAGAAGAATGGGCAGGCTTTTCCATAAAGACTACTATACTATACTATATGGTTTACTATAAACGACCGATGGGTAGTCGTCTGGAGCAGAGGATTCAATCAAGTTTAGCTCTGATGTAAACTGTTCTGAAGCTTGATCACTCTGCCGTTCATTGATAAGAGCTGACAAAACAATCGTTTGAAATGCATTGCTTTAAAAAATCATTTCCACGTCTGTCCTCCACTGCTCTTCGCTTCCATCAGCACAGCAGCGTGTTGCCAGAGCCTCCTCATCCTGCATCTTACTATCATATCGTTTATATTTTACCTTGTAATGTTTCAGTTGAATTGGAAAGCAAGATCTCTTCCTGTTATTTCCTATTATTATTATTATTATAGACTATTATTTTTGACTATTTGATAAAATGATAAATGTAAAACATAGGTAGTTGAGAATCAAGTGTTTGTATGTGAAAATAACTCGTGTTAATATATTACATTTGGATATTTAGTTTATTTGGAATCGTACCAAATTTTTAAACAAAATGATACTGTCATGATATCTAACCATACAAATCTGAATCGCAGTTAGTCATTCTCTCTGGTTCGGCCTTGTCCTAAATATGCCAGGCCAGGTATAGCCATCATTATCTCATAACTCTGCAGGAAGTGTGGTTTCCCTCTCGCTCTCTATACCACTGCCTCTCTGTCTCTCAAGAGTAATTGAGGGTAAGAGGGTTTATCTGTGGTCAGAGCTAAAGCAATTGCCTTTCTGGGCCACCGCTGATAGAGATGGAGAGAGCGAGACAGAGGGGAAGAAGAAAGGGCAGAGCAACTCTCCTTAAAGAAATGCCTCAAGCAATTTCTTTTGTCGCTCTTCCCCCTGTCTTATTTTTTCTCTTTTTATCTGTATTTTTACCACATCTTTCTTTACATCTACCTCTCTTTAATCCGTTATCTGTCGGTCTTCATTCGCGTTTTCCTTTCTCTCAGTCTGTGTAAGGAGGGCGGATGCAGGGTAGAGTCACTCACAGCAGCACTCTTGGGCTGCAGTGCTAATTGAGGCTGGCCGACAAACAGCAGTACGCTACATTTAGCTCTGTTATTTTCAGCGGGGGTCCGAAAGTCTTTGGATGTGCAGATGAACGCTAAATACAGAACCCACTCCTGGCTATCAGATACAAGATCCGGAGGTCTGGGAGAGTGCATATGTTGGATAACTATGCTACTATGTGATATGCAAGCATGGGAAAGTGTGTTGTGTTAGGCGAAGACCCTCTGCTATGCCACTATTCTCATTTAGTAGTGCACTATTCTGATATCAGCAGCTGATATTAAAGGAAGAGTATGTAAAGCGATACTCTCTGGCAGCCCTTTTGGAAAACATGTATTTATTAGATCACTTACACAAATGTGTTAAAACAGGACTGCATATTATATTTGGGACTGCACTGTGACACCATGCTGTGAGTCTCTTTGAGTTTCTAACAAGAGACTAGTTGATAACCCTTTATTTTATGCTGTTAACAACCATAATTACACTTATCACTATCCGGTATGTATAATTATCACCCAAATCAATGTTTCTGCAGCAGATTTTTCATGACCCTCGGTTAGCAAACGCTAAGATAGCAAAATAAACAAAGTAGTAGTTTGAGCATTTTGAGATAACAGCCTGAACTTTTAATGTTGTTTTGGTACTGCATAAAGTATAAAATGATATGCAAAGGTTTGAGCAACCTAGTCAGAAGACATGTCTTATAGATTTAATAATACTGTAATTTAATAACACTAAATGGACAAAAGTATTGGGATGCCTGAACATAGCGTTTTCCAGAATGTCTCAAATTATTAAGATTGTCCTTCACAGGAAGTACGGAGCATAGCCCAAACCCAGACCCAAACCCAGTACTGTCGTCCATAATGTATAAGTAAACATCCTCAGCAGAGAACAAAGGAAATAAAGCACAAATAGCCTGTGCATTATTTAGGACACATTTATATTCTATTTTCCCCATTATTTGGTAAAACAGCAGCATTCTGGGTGATTTTTAAATAACTACAGTGTTTTCATTTATTAACGTAATCTGCATTTGAACTGTTTTATAAATGATAAACATTAACTGTAATCTTTTGAACAGTACTGTAGAGTCAGTCTGTCGTAAAAACTGGAACGCATACACCAGTTCAACACTATTGTTGAGTAGTTTTGCCATGCTGGTACATACATTATTTTTAACCCTTCCTGACTTATTTCTTTTTGCAGAGAGTGAAATCGTCCCTCCAGACTGTATCCGCCCTCGTTCCTTCACCACGGTCAGGGGCACGTCCTCTCTGCGGCGTGAGGCCGACGCATCCCGCCTGTCCGTCAGCCTGTGTGACCTGAACCTGCAGCAGGACGAGGCTCGGCTCCGCCTGCCCCCGGCCTTGGCCGCTTGTCCCATTCCCCAGAATTCTCTCAACTCCCAGCAGTCCTCTTTCCTCCCGCCAACCCTGGAGAGTGACCTGCGCTTCCACCAGCTCCGTGGTGCCCACATCAAGACTCTGGATGAGCAGACAGTGGCCCGGTCTGAGCATGCTGGCCTGCGTGAAGAGCGAACCCTGGTGTTCACAGAGCGCCCTCTACGATCCAGCGAAACCATCTTTATCAAAGTGACCAAGTCCAGCCCTGCACGCTCTGGCTCTCTCTCCTATGGCGTCACGTCCTGCGACCCATCGGCGCTGCGCCCCAGCGACCTGCCCTACAACCCCGAGGCTCTGGTGGACCGTAAAGAGTTCTGGGCGGTCTGTCGAGTACCCGCCGTGCTGCAGAGCGGAGATATATTGGGCTTCCTGGTCACACAGGATGGAGAGCTGATCCTCAGCCATAACGGAGTGAGTGCAGGGATGCAGGTGTGTGTCGATAACTCGCGTCCTCTCTGGATGTTCTTCGGACTGCACGGCGCCGTCACACAGCTGAGGATCCTGGGTAGGTCTTTAAGATGTTATTCCTGTTCCAAAGTTTTGAACCATTTGCCATTATCAGCGTTTTTATATACAATAATATTAATTTATATTGATTAATAATACAGTGTACAATAGGTAGGTCCATGATCTCAGAACCAAAGTAACATTGAGCTGCTTTAGCCACACTTTAGACTTAAAATGACTTAAGCCTTGCCTTTCACAAAGTGGCCAAATGCATCACTTCACCAGAGAGAGGTTTTTGATGCATGTCTGCCACTATTTCTCCATGAGTTTTTGATCAGTGGGACCATTATAGGCATAGGACTTTTATTTTTTGCACTCATAGTTTCAATTGTTTTAGAATAAAAATGATCATTTATCTACAATATTTTATCGCACTGTTTATTATATTATTTTGGGGAACAAGATGAAGTTTGAATTTATGATCTAATTTACTATAAATTTCTATTCATAGTCGTGTGTTTTCAGGTTTGATTGTCACCTTTCATGCAGGTGGCACTTTTATTGTATGTCACAGTTATGTATCTGTGTTAAAACTCTGATCAGATTATCTCAGACAATCTAAAACAATCTCCCCCCATGTGCGGTCAAACTTGTCCACTGTCAGAACCAGATAAGCCCTGACGCATAACACTCACAAACACTTAGCTCATAAGCACAAACAGTAACCATCCTGTGTTGGCTACTGCATATGGCCCAGTAATCTGATAAGGCAATCCGATTTTCATGAAGATGTAAACCATTCAGACACAGTGTTCTATTTACTGACCGTACCTGACAAAGCTAGGAAGTGCAGGAAGGAGTCGGGTCGATAGTGTGCTTCAGATAGTGAAAAAAAATATGTCCCAATAATTTTGTCCATGTAGGGGACACAGATCACGCACAATATTAAAACCACCGACAGGTGACATGACTAGCAGTTGGCTACAGTGTCAAACTGCTGAATAAGGAGACGATTTACTGTGATAGACCCCTGTTGACCCCCCTGGGCATGTAAAACTCATAATTGGACCATGGAGCCGTGGAGGAAGTCTCGATTTTAGATTCGCAGCCCAATCATAAGCTCAGTGGGTGAGAAACCCAGCTCTAGACAATGTTTATACTTCTCAGAATTCAGAGCAGACTACGCGGAACATTAACCTTTAATGCAAATGCAAGATAAAGCTGTTCCTGCAGTACACTCATGACTGTTGTTGTCTTTAAGTAATTTGTTTACATTAAATGGACAAGACTAAATAAAATATCTTTCAGTAAGTGAAACCTTTTATCCATTAAGAGAATTTGATTCCACAGGAAGTGAATACAGTGCACTGAAATGTTTGGCTTTATCAGTAGCTGAATATAATGTTGAGCTAAGAAAGGCTGTCTGTACTGGCTCTACTATATCTGACATGGAAAAGTATGGCACAACTGTATTTCACACAACAAACGCTTTGTAAAATTAAACATTTAAGAATATACATCACACATACATTCAGTTTTTTCTCTGATGAAAGAAATCAGTAATACGATTTTAGCAGTCTACACTGCAACTGCAGTTTTACAATTCGTCCAACAATGAAGACGAGAGCTTATTAGCTAGAGGTATAACTTTCTGTGTGCTGTCAAATTTTTTCATTCCATATGCTGATCCATTTTACTGTGCACAGCATGGGCATGCCCATGTTAAAGTTATTTCTGAGGCAGATTTTCAAATGAATGAAAGGAAGTATGGAATGTATCTTTGGCAAGACGTTGGGTAAGAATAATAAACCCTTTCTGGTTTCTGTCGGTAGGCACATGTCAGAACTCCAGTGTTCCTACATTATTGAATATGCCTTATTATGCTGTCTGGATTTACATGACCCACTTTTAAAGACTTGAATGCACTTGAATGTACAGTGATTGCTGCCGACACACTTTAGTTCACTCAGAACCAAGTTTTAAATGTACACTCAAGGTAAATGAAGCAGGTACAGGAGACAGAAGGACAAAGGAATAAATGGAGAGAGGGAATACTGGGTTGATTACAGGAAGTGGGGCAGTATGTGGGCGTCATGTGACCTGCATATGCGCCGTAGGAGCTTTCGAACACATTTCTGCGTTTTCCCAGACACCCCCACTCGTCTTGCCAACTCCAGCCGTCTCATTAGAGCTCAGCAAGTAGAGAAGCGTGTGGCAGGAGAGTGGGCGACTTGCGCTTTATATCGGAGCATTTTTTCGTTCCTTCCTTCATACTCTCTTGTTCTTCGTACGCTTCTTTTGGACTTCCTTTCTGTAGACGCCAAAGTACATAAAATGCGAAATGTTTATTTTGATGGCATTTTGGCTTGTTCATTGCTGCCAATCATTGTGCCATCATTTTAGGAAACCGTTTTCATTTTTTTTTTTACTGGACAGCAGTGGTCATTGACTAGAGGCAGGTGGGCAGGTGGGCTACACGATATATGCCTGATCACTGCAGTGCTGGTGTGCTAAAAACTGAGCTATTATTTACTTTATGCATGTAAAACGTTATATTTTGCTGGTCTGCAATCAGTAAGATTGCTGCTGATATTCCCGACACTGCTGTTGCGCATTTCGTTATTACCCATGTTCGTATTCCAAAGACAAATTACAATCAGTGAAGGAGAATACTCATTGACATTTTTATGAACAGTTTTCACCTGGGCTTTATTATTGGAGCACAGAACAGATAAGGCTTTTTAGCTCCACGCCCACAAAACGTGGGAACTATGCAGGTCACTGTAACATGAATGCAGAGGAAGCCCCCCTGATTTTCAATCATTGAATTGAAAAAACATGAACATCAGACACAGTCTTGCTATCACTGCAGTGTTGCTTTCTGTTTGCTGAGGCAAGCATACATGGGATTAGTGGTAGATTACTGTCCACACACATTTTTTTATGGTCAGAGAAAGGCTGCATATGGCGCAAGGACAGTCGTGTCTCGGGCTGCCCAAAGACTCCGCTTGAGTAGAAGCCACTGACTGTGTAGATGTTAGCTGTTGACGTAGCTCACATTAGCCGTATCTAAATAAGGGGTTAGGGTCTGGCTCATGGTCAAATGGCTTCCCCAGCCACATTAGTGAATGGAAATGTATCTTTCAAAATGGAATTGGATTGAGAAAACCAGTGAAAAAGAGAGAAAAACAACTAAGTAACATACATGGGAAAAGAGATTTTCAACTGTTCAAATTGTTATCGTTTTTAGGAATTATCCACCCCGGCTGTGGATTTTTTTACTCAAGCTTTGGTTTTGCCTACGATGCCAAGTGTGAGGTAAAAAAAGATGCCAGGAGTCTTAAAAGTTGACCTAGACAGAAACTAGCTGTGAATTTTTCTCTTGGTGATGTGGGAGTGGATAAAAACATAGAAAACTAAAAGACAAAGCACTACACTTCTCCCCTCTCTCTAAGTCATTTATTATGTCACATTTCCCATCTCCTTTCCTCCAGTACATCTCTCTTCATGGTACAGGTGTACTCTAGAGAGCAATTACTCCGCCTGTCAGGACAACCCCCCCCCCAATTGATCAATTAGTCCATGCTTTTCAGTTATTTTGTTAGCAGCCAGCCCAGAATGCCTTGCAGCGGCAGCAGCAGCAGCGAGTTCTGGAGACTGGGCTCTTATTGGTGGGAAGCCGGCGTCTTTATCAGAGCTGTAATAGCCTAAGACATGGGCGGTCTCGCTTGTCTTATTGTGCCAGCCTGCAATTAGGAGCGATGGCAGCCAGCCCTGACGTGTCATCTCTGCTTTCCTGCCAAAGACAATGCCGTCTAAAAATATTAGCAACTCCAGTGGAAAGAGAAGCACGAGTATGTGGAGATGAGATTGGGAAGAAGCTGCTTCCAGCTATGTAATATTTTTTAAACTGAATGTAATCAGTTAGTGGGTATGGCTAAATGATCAGCTTTGAGTTGCCAGGACTGACTTTTTCCCTTTTTCTGTCCTGAACGCCCAAAGCCCGACCTGCAAATCTTTCTAAATTGCGCCATAAAAGCAGAAGTTAAAGATTTATAGACGTTACTGTCAATGTAGCATTTTGCGCAAGGCACCACTGGCATTAAATGATATTCTGTTAGCCAAAGTTTGCTGAAGATGTCTATAGATTTTTAGAGCAATTTCTGCATTGATATTCTACATTGTATATATATTATAGAAGTGTTCAACTCATATCTAAAGTTGGACTAAGCCCATGTGGATTTTCTCCACTGGACAGCAGTGATGTTTGTGTGTGTGTGTGTGTGTGTGTGTGTGTGTGTGTGTGTGTATGTGTGTGGCCCTGGCTTTCATTGTCTCAACAGAAAGCAGTTAAATATTTAGACCAAAATTTCCACACAAGCTTGTATTATAAATGAGAGGCTGAGAGGAATACATGCTGCTGATGTTTGTACTGATAGGCTGACAGCAGGAGTGATGGTGAGAGGATGGTGAAGAGGAGAGGCTAATCACAGGCGATGCATAATGCATCCTGTCACAGAGCTTTCACACTCGAATCAACACTTCTACCACCCACACTCACTCCAACATGTCCCCCCTTTCCTGTCTCCTCTCTCTCTCTCTCTCTCTCTCTCTGTCTTACATTCGAAAGATTCTGACACAGATTCTGACACTTTATGTCACGCCCACTTGTTTAAACAATATGTGTTTATCCCAATATACATTATATTTTATATATTTCATGACAGGTGACCGGTCTGAAACTCTAAGAAACCTTACAAGTGGAAACGGTCAAGCACTGACTCATCCCACATCTTGCAGTGTAGTGGTTTTTTAATGAACTGTAAAGTGCTGCATATGATGAGAGTTACCGATGCTCAAATCCACTCTTTACAGCTAGACATCAACCATGCAAGCCCCTGGGCCAAGGTCTCCGCCTCCTTCTGCATCTCAATATGATATTAACACCACCTGCAGTACAGAGAGAGAGAGAGAGAGCAAGAGAGAGAGAAAGTGAGAGTCTATAACAGTAAAAATCTCTCTGTCTGAGTGGTATTAAATTAAATTCCTCCTCCGCACACATTCTTTAGCTAGAGATTACATCTTCTGGCTAGCCGGTGTGACACACAGCACACATGGTAAGCAGCACACAGTTTGGACAATAAAACAATAAGGGATGGAGGGATACTGTCCTCAGGAGTCATTTTGGAATAAATGTGGCCTGCAGGAGTTTCTAATCGAATTAACATGTGATTGTGTTGCTGTGTAATTCGATATGTAATTATGTGATTCAATCTAAAGGCCGATTACGGTAGTACTGACTCTGACGGACGTTTGGCATGCACTGATGTGTACGTTGCTGGACAGAACTTCGTCTTACAGGTCGTGCTGCTTGTGTCTTTTAGGCCCACAGCCATGGCAGTGCATAATTCACGTAACATACATAGCATAGGTCAAAGGAGTGGGTGCGTCTCTGCATTTACTTTGATTTTCTCTCACTCCGGGTCCTCAGTTGTTGTTAATCTGTTAGAGGCGGTGTGGAGAGGGCTGGGCCCCTCCAGTCTGCGGTCAGCTGCTGTTGAGTCTTGATGGGGGGATTTAAAGCTGTCTGCGTGCTATGATGGAACGGTGCGATGGCACGCTGGATTCTGGGGATCACTCTGTGTGCTACATAACCTCCAGTGCGGTCTTCAGCTTAACAAAGGATCAGGCCTTGGAACGAGTGTGCAGTTTGCAAACATGTGCCTGACTGTCCACATGCAGCATGCACATGCTTTCTTAGGCCACGCCTTTTTTGGACCTAGTTTAGATCCTTGTGGAACTTCGCTTTCCTTGGTATCCGACACTGGCAGAAACAGTAAGCATGAACCTCGGGGAATCAAAGATGTTTGGGACCCTCCCACACATACAGGAATCTGCAATATCTCGGGCGTCTTAGAGCTAAAAGCTGTTTAGCGTCGCAGCTTTTGTTTTTTCTTTCTAATGTTAGGATAAATATACGTAACATTAATACAGTAATATTAATATGGCAAAAAGTGATGTCAATCTGTTTGCTTAATCATTTTCCAGCCTCTCCTCATGAAGGTCAAGTATTGATGACTATTGAATACCTGGTTTGGCTCAATCAATATTTTTAGATTAATTCAGGGACAGTGGATGATCTATTCCAAGGCTGGAAGCATCAAGGAGAAATAACAGCAGCTCAAATAATATGATTTGTTTTTTTTAGAAAAAACTATATTAATATCAAAAAACGATATTATTGTGATGTTCACTTGTGTTACTGCTGAAAAAGGCCTTTTAAAAGTGCCTTATATAAAAGACCTAATCTTATATAAATTAAACTAAAGCTAAACTAAAGAAAGAAAACACATCGTGATATTATTGTTGTTACTAATTA
>JBBKCR010000080.1:18990974-19013497 GCA_037577295.1 Ladigesia roloffi | reverse complement strand
AGTTTTACCCCTTAATCAGACTTAATCTGTGCACTTTTCCACTTAATTTTCCTTACTTTACTGGAAATTAAGGTAAACATTAAGGTTATATTAAGGGGTAAAATTAAGGGGTTTGTTTTCGTAGTGATAACTCCTGCGAATGTTTAGTGTTTATCAGGATTAAAATTTACTGATGCTCCCATACCACTATACACAATGGAAACACCTCAAAAGTACATATAATCACAAACAGAGCAGCATTAGTTACATTTTCTTTTTGTAAAACACGCTGACAATCTGCCGTCCCCAGCAACACATTCTGCAGCTAATAAATCATTCAGCGGATTCTGGATCCACATTTCTCTGTCATATTACTCCTTTAAATCTCATACAGCAAACCGAACCCCGTGTCTCACATTCATCTCCATCAGTTCTGCGTTTCCACGCATCGTCCTGCGCAATTTACCTGAAGCACTGCTGTCCAAACACATACATCTATATTATTTGACTCCGTCATCTCTTATAAAGATATAGGATCCAGTCAGAGATACTTTTTTAGATGTATTAGTCCTTCACTGCGCTTGGATGGTCTCTACAATAAAGATGAACACATGACTGAGATGAAAGAACAAGAACGATACACTTTATTGTGTTTTTTTTTTCTTTAAGGGCAATGCAAGATACAATGTCAACATGAACAAGATACAAAAAAAAGATAAAAACACAGAACGAAACAAAAAATAAAATACGTAAAAGAAATACAATAAAAAATTATATTTATCTTATTTTATTGTTTTAAATTTTTTTGTTAGCTTTTTTGTTTGGTTTTTTTGGAGAGAAAATTTGTGCTCCAGGTCTCTGCATAGGATGGTTCGGATGCAAAGCATTTTCACAAATTTTCAAACTAAAATGGTAAGAGCATCATCTCCGAAAGCTGTACTACCTTTATGTTTACCTTGTAAAATCAGAGTTGGCAAAGCAAGCGTTCGGGATCATGATGCAATGAAACATGATTTGCATTTGAGTGGCAGAGTAAAAAAGAGCTTTAGCACCACTGTCATTCTGACGGCTGCATTTTTCAAAAGGTTCTGGTTTTCCAGCGTAAGTTCATTTAGGCATACAGCCACTCCAGAGACTCTCGGAATCTGTATTGGGGTCTAAATAAAGCCTGTGACTGTTTAAAGGAAAGAGCCCCCCCCCAACCGCATTCTCATTCTCTGCTCCTATACATGTGTGAGCTCTCCTTGAAATGAGGCTGAGATAAAGTTATTTCTTTTGAAAGTTGGTCTGTTGGTCCTCATATACACCAAATGGACAAAAGTATTGGGACGCCTGACCGTTACACCAAGAGGGACTTTAAAAATATTGAGTTCAAATCATTAGATTTTAATAAGGATTCAGTCCCCTTTTTGCAGCTATAACTGATTTTACTCCTCTTGGAAGGCTTTCCACAAGATTTTGGAGTTTCTGTTGGACTATGTGCCCATTTATTCTGTAGAGCATTTATGATGTCAGACATTGATGTTGGATGAGAAGGTCTGGCTCATAATCTCTGTTCCAGTTCACCCCAAAGATTTTGGATCGTGGTTGAGGTCAGGGCTCTGTGTGGGCCAGTCAAGCTTGTTTTATGCACTGGGACACAATCCAAACTGCGTCCACAAAATTGGAAGCATGGCGTTGAACACAATATTTTGGTATGCAAAGCCTGAAAAACAGGGGTGTCCCAATATTTTTGACCACATAGTGTACCTTAGCCGCTTGAATTTGTCTCTTGAATTTCTTTCAGTGAAATACCCGTTAATCTCCTATTTTCTCCTAGAATAGGCTTGGGAAATCACATTTAGAAATGATAGCAAGATCTGCATTATTTCTCCTGAGACAAAAAAAAGCCTTCAGACGTTTCTCCTATCAGGCAGGCCCAGCAGGCCCAAGCGGCTGTGTGGTAAAAGTGGTGTTTTGACATTTGTGAAAGAAGAAGGTATAATAGAGCTTCCCCCCCTACACACATTTCAAAAGGCTAGCTGAGAAGGACACAGGCGAGGGAGGAGACCATTGGAGATGCTGATTAGCGAATGCAGCTTTGAATGGCGTGTTTATAGCTGACATGGAGGCACTCAATGCAACACCCCGGCGGTCGGCGGCTGTTCGGGAGAGCCGCTGTGCCGCCGCGGCTGTTAATTAATATGACAAACTCAGTAATTAGAACAGAGAGTCAAGCAGCGACAGAGCTAGCAAACAGCGAGACATTAGCGAGGCCCAGCATGTTCATGAAGGAGAGCAGAAAAATCACAGCAGCAGCCCGCCAGCACCCTGTAGCTTTCACATCCAGTTCCATCACATCTTTCTTCCTCATCCCTACGCTAAAAAAACCCAAACGTGAACTAAAAACCTACCAGAATTCCTCAAATACACTTCATGCATCTCAACAGACCAAACATACGGCTAGCTTTCTCTACTTCACCTCATGACCTCTTCACCAAAGACTCAAGTCAGGTCAGTTGTTTATATATTCAGACCCAGTACTCCTGCTTACAAAGCTGAGAGCAGCATTTGGGATTTAGGCCAAGGTCTTTGGTTTCCATAACATAACATGTAGCTTGTGTTGTATCAGTATAACGGCTAAGTAGCTGAGAGGCTAATTTTCCACAGTCTGGACAAAGTTTCGGATCTCTAATCCCATGTATTTACCCAAAGAATTTAGTAAAAGGAACAAATTGCAGACATTTTGGCTCAGAAGCCAAGAATCGCCTTAAGGTTCGGCCTAAATATCACCAAATACTAGTTTAAAATATAGGTCAGAATTGTCCAATGTTGATATAAAGCAATTCTATGAAGATAATTAAGTTAGATACATTAATATAGCGAATAACTTTAGCCAACGCCAGACAATCCTAACCAAAATCTAAAACCACGCCATGCCCTGAACCTGCAGGTCTAAATCTGCTGCTGGTCTACAAACGGGCCGTGTGAAAACGGACTTGGCTGCACTTTGCAGAAATCAGTTCAAGCCCAAAGGCCTCTACCGGATAGACTTTTTGCGTTAAGCCATCATTTAAATTCAGGATAGAAATCCCTGAAGAGCTGTAATTAATTGACTGCTTTTGCTAATGTGATTTCACAGTGGCACACCGTGCCTGCAGTGCTCCAAACTTCTCCGTCCTAATGAAGGGAGTGGAGCGGAATACCAAAAGTCCCTCAGTGCCAGACATTATGATCTACCAAAGCAGGAGCAATAAGCGGTTTGTTTTCAGAAAGGCTACAGCCCGAGGCGCAGCTTTTACATGCAGCCTCAGCTGAAGGCACAGAGGAGCTGTCGTCGAGTTTGCACCACTTTCTCTCCGCCTGTAGCCGATTCGCTCTCAGACCTTGAACTGAGCACCAATCATCAAAGAGGCCTGGCCTTCCCGCTCCTCTCCTGCCGTTTTATTTCCTTTGGCGCTTGTCAAACTTCAGGACCGCAAACGCGTTTGAACAAGTCTGTTACATCTGTCCAGTCTGATCTAGTCTTACCTGACCAAGCCCCAAACACACTCCGCGCATGACTGACACACACCCCAACCATCGACTTTCTCTCGCCACCTTCTTACCATCCTACTGACATGTGAACCATCTCTAAACACACTCACGTAGCCACACACACACACACACCGCCTTGTTTCCTCTCACAATCTGTTCTAATCCTTCCAAAAGGTGCTATAAAAAAGTGTTTTTACAAAAAATATTAGTGCTGACTGCTATCACAGGCAAGGAATCTGATCTTTATCCAATGCAACATCTTCCTTGAGGCACAGAATGGACAAAAGAAGAAGAAAACACTCAGCTTGTAAGAGCGGCTAGCGAGCTGAAATTTCTGCCTCAGGTATTCCAGAAACATGCCAGAAGAAAACGCCAGAATCAGAAGTCATCCGCTGTTGGATTTGGACAAGAAATAAAAAAGAAAAACATAGATGGTGAGCGGTAAGAAGTATAGAGAGGTGAAAAAAAGAGAGAAAAGTATAGCCTTAAACTATTTTAGGCTTCTGCATGAGATTACTGGGCTTAGGGTTAGCCGTGCCTCAAAGAGAGTCAATTTGTTCCAATGAAGAATGAGAGGGGAAAGGAGCAAGTAAGAGAGAGACAGAGAGAGAGAATCTATGAGACAAGTGATCACAGACAGCAGTGTTACATCAGCTCGGTTTCACTTGGCCGACTTTTCGAATAGGGAAAGCTCAGAGTAACCATGAGTGCCTTCCCTCACGAGAACAAAACCATCTGATAGACAGAAACTCTTCTCAGTGAAAATCCACCTCAATTTAAAATAAAAGATAAAAATAAAAAAGGGTCTTAAGGTGAAAGAGTGGGATTCTCTAGTTCTCCACAACCTGGTCTGAGCTTCTCTCGCTAAAACAATGTGATGTAGGACTTTACAAGGGCATCCAAGAAATGTCTAGTGCGTTTCGAGGCCAAAACAAGACATCGCTGTCGTAAGGGAACCTTACAACTGGCACGATCATTCAATCACAAATGTAGTAACGGAAACGTTTTTCCTCCTTATAGATTTTTGTCTGTTTCTAACAGTATTTTATGTCAGGGACAATATGGTTTTGTGTTCGGACTTAGCAATAAACACTGGAAACGGGTCCCCTGGATTACAAACTGATGCGGAGAAGCCATTCTACAGGCCGGTTTCAAGTGGAAGCCGCAGACACTTCTGAAAATGGAAATGGGGGGTTATTAGACAGTCGTAAATATCAGACCTTTGGCAGTGTGGAGGAGGAGATGTCCAATGTTTCACTTTGTTTTCATCCCACCGGCAAAGAATGAAAAATGGTGATGGCCTCATGACAGAATGTCAGAGAGCTTCAGGCATGGTAAGAGTCAACTGCTGCCATGATGAAAAGCCAACACAGCAGCGGCATCCCAGCGGTTTAGAGTCCCAGGAGTAAAATACAGATTGGTTGGCATTGTACATGGGCAAGTGACATTTGTGACAATGATAAGGACCCTGTGTCCATACATTGTCGGATCACATTTTAAATAATAAGATAAACCAAATATCTGCTCGAAACATGAGGAAAAAAACTCAAAACATGACTTGGTTGACAAAATCATACAAATTTGACTTGATTTGACATGTTTGAAATATCCTGACATTAAAAAGAAAGGGTCAACAACAACAAAAAAAAAAACACGCTTACAACTTCCTTTATATTTGGTGAGATCCCTATTATTCTATTGCACATTTCCTCATAAAATCTGCGTCATGTCAACGTAACCATTCTTCCATCAATCCACAACACAGGAAGCTGGCTGGAGGAAGGGTTACAGGAACACAAACTGGGATAAAGGAAATTAACACATTGCAATACTTTTGGTTTGACAAAAATATAAAAAAATTACAACCAAAAATAAGAAACAGAAAATAAAAGCTCGATGATACACATATACATAACATGAAGAAAGAAGGCCTAGCGCAACGTAATATTTCCCTTGTAAATCGCAGATGCAAAACAAAACAAAGCTTTAAAATGTAAATGGATATTACTTGACAAAAGTCATATCCACTGAAAGCCTTGGAGTGAGTCGACACATTTCTATAACGCCTTCGTCGAAGGGGACGGAGGACTCATATTTTTCCTATTTTTAAAATTCACCTTCCAATTTATAATCCTCCCAACGCAACTGTTAGCCCATTATGGCATTTGGTGTAGAATTATTGCTGTGACAGCCAAAATCACTGATGAGGAAAACTACAATTACAATCACATGTGTCCCTAGTAAGTAAATGTTGGTCATGACATTGTTTTTTCACCCACAGGTTCATCCATCCAACTTTGTTTTAAGTTTAATGAAATGTGCCAGTTATATTTATTTATCCCAATTATAATTTTGATTGTCTGGCAACCCAGATGAAAGGAGGGATTAGCAAAGAAATTTAAAAAGTACATAATCTGGCATTACAGAAGGCTCAATAATGAGAGAAGAAGTGTCCATAGTTGCTAAAGGTGCAGCAATCAGCCTTGGTGGGAAATCAATTCTTAAGAGAAAAGAAAAAAAATATGATAAAGGTCAATTCTAGTTTAGCTGCATTGTGTTCAAAACATTCAGTTAATAAACAGTTTTAAGTTGTCTCTAATGAAATTGAGTCTGTTGGAACCAGGCGAGTGGCATTGTATTTATAAAAAATTTAGTCAGAATATAGCAGTAGCCAATCTGTGCCACTAGAGGGCGCCACCGAGCGGATATTGCTGACTGAGAGCCTCCAGTGCGGGAAGCACCGAGCAAAACATGAGAAGATGTAATGAAAACTTAAAATTAAATAACTATAAATACAAAAAAAATCCCAACAAATTCTATTCAATAAATAATGTGCTGATGAAGTACACTGCATCTTTAAATCGATGCATTTTTGCTTTAGAAGAAAACACAAATGCATCGACTCACAACAAATGAACCACTCCGTTCAACATTATTGTCCATGTGCGATCACACAACAACAAGAACAGAAACAAACAAACAAAAAGTCTACTACTGCGTAATAGAATATAACTGCAATCTAGCAGGTACTTAAATTTGTTTAATATTATAATACTGTCCAGCAGAAAAAACAAAACAAACATAACAAAAACACGTTAGTGCTTAACCCGACAAAGAGTTCACACTGCACTGTTCATTAGAAAAATATTTCAGCAGTCTTGAACATCAGCCTTTCGACACGGATCATAACCATGTTCTTTTCTTTTATGTATTGTTTTTAGTTAAATTGGGGCTGTCAAAGGGGGTAGACTTAAGAAACTGTGACAAAATAGTCCAGTTTATTCATTATTTCAGATAACTGCTCGCTGTAATATAACTGCATACAACATATGGGGATTCTATGTAATTTTTTTTACCCGAATATACTATAAATTCTAAAATTAACCTTACATACAACTGCCTACTGTTTAACTTCAACTTTGAATCCAATACTGCCCAGCAATATCGTGATATGTTGAAATTAACGTTGCATATCAATGTGCTTTTTCTTTTTGGGTAGAAAAAAAAATCAAGTGCTTCCAGATATAGGTTATTAAATATCTATTTTGCTCAGTTCTGAAACCTCGTTTGGGTTTGTTGAATACACCATATTTCTTTGTACCCACAAAATAAATACTAGACTAAAACAAAAGCTAGCAAACATATTGGCATTCTGCTTTGGTTTGATCACATTTTGGGCTAATTGTTATGTAACTAATTCCCTGGGATGGACTGGCGAATATCATGCCACATTTTCCAGTACTGAATTTCCAAAAAATTAATCACTGCGATAGCAGTAACTATAGCACACCTAGAGCAGCAATAAATACACAGTCCTGTTCTCTGCAACTTTTGTATTTCCGATATTGACAGAAGAAAAACAGGACCGTTTGCACTTTGTAAACTAAACCTTGCTAGGGCTTGACACCCAGATATGAGGTGGGTAAAAAGCATTAAAATGCAAAATTAAGAACTGTGATATAATATCCATTTCTCTGTACAATGTGAGTTACACATAATTGCACCACATCATATCCATTAATCAATCAAGTGGTCCTTTATTCATGCTGGTTGGGCTATGTTGAGAGGTGGGGGGGCAAAAGAAAGTTGAGAGCATAAAAAGTAAAGCCAATTATGTAACCCTCTCTGAGACATTTCAGAATGAGAACTAGAGATCACACGACAGAAAGCATCTCAGTGAGGGACTGATTTTTCCAGGCCGTTAAAGAGTTGCACGGATGTCACAAGAAAGCAGAAATACATCTCTAAGGAAGACATGAAAATGCACAAGATACAAAACAACAAAAAAATTAACAAAATTAAAAAAAATCAAGAGAATCAAATGTACGCTCTGAATCTATAACTGCACTCGATGGTAAACACCATTTGTTATTTGCGTCTCCGATGTCTTACATTCTTTTGTTTCTGAGTGCTCAAATGTTTCATTTATTTTCTGTGTTAACTTCCATTTACTGAATTACTGAAGCACATTGATACTGAAAATATCTCTTTCTCTCTCTCTCTCTCTCTCTCTTTCTTTCTTTCTCTGTAGTGTTGTAGCAAAATAATTTTGGTGACTTCTGCGCTCATAGGCCTATGGCACTGTGTTGAATTTTGGTACTGATACTGAGCACTGGTGTTCAAATGATTCCTATTAACATTCAGTCAGCGATGGACAAAGGCACCCATTCGGCATAAAATTTCGGGCTGGAATTTCTTTCAGCGTTTGCCCGGATCTTTCTGTTATTCATGTAAAACCCTTTCTGAAAGGCTTAAGTATGTTCTTCTTGTTTCAAACTGGAATCATACTTAAGACACTGGGATGGCCGACCCCTGATTTTGCCCAAAGACTACTTCTGAATTCTTACAAGCATTCTCCACACCCACGACATGGATCGTCTTTAGAGTCTTGGGTACTTTTTAGTAAACCAGCACTAAAGTGTCTCATTTTTCATATTGGTACAAAAAAGTTCTCTTCATAGACTTTGATAACAAAGGAACATAAAAGGAAATATTTAAGTGACATTCATTGCAGGGCAAGGGTCGCTATTTCTTCCTTTCCAGATAGTTGGATGGTACCCAACCTTTGCGTCCTTGTAGGCCATCTAGAACCTGGCAGTACCACCAACCGTTAGGGTTCTTTTCTAGAACCTCCAGACTGGTGCCTTCAGGGAAGCCCATTGTTTCCTCATCTCCCCGATAATCGGCAATCGAAACATAGATTTCACGCAGGTTGTTGTGGATGAGATGCGACTTCTCAATGGGTTTGGGTTTTACTGTAGATACGGGAATTCCGTTTCTCTGGGCAATCAAGGGGCTCGAACTTCCGGCCGGTGCAGCTGTGGTGGTTCCAGACCTCAAGCGCACATCAGTGACCGGCTGTGGCCGCACGGCAGTGAAGGAAGAGTTTCGGCGCACGCCGCCGCTGGACCTCGTGTGATCGCTGGCACCTAGCGATTCGTTGCGCCTTAAGGACCCTGTGTACATATTAGTATCCTTTACCGGCTGTGGTGGGGACACGAAAACAGACTGTGGTCGCACTGCAGCCTGACGAATGCCATTCCGCATTCGCACACCTGAACCGTTGAGCTGAGCAGACAGTTTACCAAAGCCCCCAGGTGGCTTTGAGGGTATAGGTGGGCTGGCATTATTCACTCTCCGTACATTCTGCTGGTTGAGGTTGTTGAGGGCCTGCACACGCTGCTCATTCTTCTCCAGACTGTTAGACTTGCTGGTATTGTTAAGCTCTGCCAGAGGTCCATCAAGGGAATCTGGGATACCTATATCCGAAGGTTGTCTAACAGGTTCCAGGTAAAATGTAGGTGCCCAACCCTCTTCACCCCCCCAGCGGACATACCACCATCCACTCTCCTGCTTCTCTAGTACCTCCACCTCTACACCAGCTGGGAAGCTGACCTCAGAGTCCTGTGCCCGCTCATAGGAATCTGTGGTACGGTACAAGGAAGCTTCGTAATCAGAGTCCCCCCGGCTGCCCTTAGAGTAGATGCTGGAGAGGTCTGAATTGCTTCGAGACGTGACCGAGTCCTCTGACGACACCACCGAGGCTGTCTCTGAGTCTTCTCCACCGCGTGCCGCACGGACTACCGCATGCCGAATTGCACCTGTGGGACGCAACTGACGTCGCAAGCTACTGATGTCCATTCTCTCTGGGCTCTGTGGTTCAGACTTACTCAGGAGAGGCTTTGGTCGGACCACTGGTTTAGGCCGGGTGGAGGGACTTTGGCCAATCCGGATTTCCACATCCTTACGCATGACTGGCTCTCTTTTGGGATTGCGGCCGGATTCATCCGAAGAGAACCGAGTGCTGGTCTTCTCAGGACGGTTCAATGAGTGGCTCCTGTACAAATCTGTAGGATTCCTGAGAGATTTTCCTTCCCCAGGTGAAGAGGAGGACCCTAGTGGCCTGCGGCCCAATGTGCGGCTCCTTAACGGTTCGGAATCGCCACACATGAATTCTCTAGTACAGGCAAAGTCATCGGATGAGAATCTAAAGCCATCATTCTCATAAATGGCCTCTTCTTTGGGGGTATTTTCTAGGGTATCTTCATTCCTGAAAGGGGAGCTCTTTACAAGTAAAAGAGGTGAGGCTTTCCCCGTGGCTTGAGCAATTCTTTCAGCGGCAGCCTTGCTGCTTTTGATCTGCACAGGACGAGGTTCCTTTTTTATACTCGGGTCCTTTTTAATACTTGTGTCCTTTTTAATGCTCAAGTCCTTTTTTAGGCTTGTGTCCTTCTTAAGGCTTGTGTCCTTCTTTAGGCTTGTGTCCAACTCTAAGTCACAGCCGATGGCAGGAATGTCATACTCTGGCTCCTCATAAACAGGCCTGCTGGGAGATTCTGGGGCTTTGGAGGTGCAACCACTTGAGGTGAATGTGTCCTCAGAGTCTAGCCTTTTGACAGGTGGTGCTGGGGGTGGAACTTTTGGCCGAGTTAGTGTGCTAGTTCTCCTGCTGAGATTGGGCTTTTTGCGCTTGTCAATATAGGAACAAGGTGCCCAACCCTCCATGTCCCCAATCTGGACGTACCACCAGCCACCAGAGTTCTTCTCTATTACCTGCAGGTCACATCACAAATAACTGTACAGTAAAACAGTATCTATACCAATCATGTAACTTAGAATATAACCTTCAAAATACTTCAAATTAAAATGGTACAATAAATTATTTAGGATGAGTCAGCAAAAAAACGCCTCAGGCTTGAATTAAAAATACTAACCCTAATATAGCTAATATGGCTCCCCTACATGGAGCCGTTAACCTTGTGTGCCACACTGGGGACCTATTACAGCGATTATCCCACATTTTCTGCATAAATGGTTCTTACATCAGCCTTTTGTCCTCCACGGAAACTGATGCCATCTGAGATGCAGGACTGAAATTCTGCAATGGTGTAGTACTCCGCTTCCACAGTAGGGGGCTCTGGAGGCTTTGGCAACTAGAAGATGAAAGAAAACATTGGAAACTGTGAAATAATGACAACACTGAATATAGTTGTCTCTTTTATTTTTCATTTTTATAACTTACCAGATTTGTCTCTCTTCGAGGGGGAGGTTTCTGTCTGAGGTTTGGAGATCCTGCAAATCAAGAAAAAAATTACATAAAAAATCTGATAGTTCTAGACACAACAAAGACACAATTAGTAAACACTGCACACTCTGTTTGTGATTATCAAGTAAGTGCCACCTTTACACTGACATTTAAATGACATGAACAAAAGCAGCTGCGGAGGGCATGAGTGATAACAATCATCACAAGGCCTAGCGATTACATTCTCGCAGACAAACCATGGTGTGAAAAACACTATTTCAAAATGTTTAGTTGTCAGTCATATACCCACAGAGAGAATTGCTTACCTACTGCTTCAAAGCCTATTTAAAAGACCACAAAACCATATTTACATACTCTTCATTTAATTCAAATGGATAATCTGCATCAATTGTGTCAAAATAAAAATCGCGGCAACTACAGTGTTGTTAAAGCCCATGGCTTACAATGTAAAGTGAGATGAGATTAGATAACCCTTCATTAGTCCCATGAGTGGTAACTTTACCTTGTTGACAGTACAAGAGATGATATTCAAAGCAGCAGAAACAATAAAATAAACACTATGCAATATATCAGTTCAATATACATTGTGTGTGTGTGTGTCTATGTGTGTTCTTACCAATTTCAACACGATGCGGTGCCACTCTCGCTATAGCGGGCGACCCTGGCTCTGCTTTTGGCTTGCTGTCCAGTGGAATGGTGCTCGCTCCACAGCCTGAGCCTGCTGCTGCAGCCAGGCTGGCTGTAATGGCCTGCCCTGCTTCAGCACTACAGGGCATAGGGAGGCTGATCTCACTCTTGGAGATGTGGCGCTCCGGTGAGGTTTGCTCTCCATCTGTCTGCACGTCCTTCTCACTAACAGCTTTCTTGTTCAGCAGGTTGCTGATCTCCATGATGTTGCCAATGATCTCCACCGGGCCAGTCAGGGTCTTCTTCCTTGGGGACAGGTCGTCTTTCAGCTTCTTCAGGTATGAGGCCGGGGCCCAGCCCTCTTTCCCCAGGTACCTGTAAGGTGCAGGACGGGTGTTATTTTGTGTTATGAGGTGAAAACGTACTTTACTTTATGTGCTTCATGTTGCAGGAAGAATGTACAACAACGTAATATATGTTTGCTGTCTAAAAGGACTGATGTTTAAAAATATATATGATAATTTTCACATGAGCACAACAAGTGGAGGCAGTTGCTAGGTTACAGAGCACATAGAATAAATCCATATTAAGCACCAAATTAAACAAACACAATGCATACTGCACAGATCTATCTATATGTGAACACTCATTTGTGAGTGTATGCTTAATATAAGTGAATGTTTTTTGTTTTTTTTGGTCATGTGATGGGTGACAAAACAGCTAGGATTCCATAAGGACTGACAAAGCATTTAGGGTAGTTAGTGGCCTGGTGGTTAGGGAGTTGCCCCTGTGATCAGAAGGTTGTGGGCTCAAATCCCAAGACTGCCAAGAGCAGCACTGAGGGACCCTTGAGCAAAACCAATTTTATTTGTCACATGAATATCATACAAGTACAACACACAGTGAAATTATTTCTCTGTATTTAACCCATTCACTAAGTGAAGCAGGGCTGGCTCTTTCTTTACAATAACAGAATGGTTAGATGACTGCAAAACCACAGACGCCATCCCTATCTGTCCAGCTCCTGATCCTCTATACCCTCACTAATGAACAAGACCCTGAGAAGTCCTCCATTCTGGGCAGAAATTACCTTTTTGATTCACTTTCACTTCACTGAAAGGCAAGAGCAATAATTTCACAGCCTTCACCTCCAGTACAGCATAAACTAACCTATGAATCTTCTAGTGATCACCATGATGCAACAGCCTTCACAGAGAAGGGCAGACTGACATCTAGAAGCCGTCTGTGTCAAAATTCCTACAAATGATGCTGACCAGTCACATTTAATCCCTCCATGACTCGATTCTTGCTCTGGCCACTAGAGGTCAGCACTTCCTCAAAACAAAGAAGGAAAAATGGTATACCTCTTATAGAGCGCCCCTTATTTGATTCCCTTTAAAATAATAACAATAATAATAATCATTCAGGTGGTAAAACCGGTCTCAGATTAACTAAAAGAAACTTCCAGCCAACTCCTGCCGGGAACAAAAGGGTACATTTCCCTCCTATAAAGAAATATCTCATCATGCTTAATTTACCAGGGATTTCCTTTAAACAGTACATCCATATAAACAAGAGCAGACCCAGTTGAGTTGTTGAAGGTACAACTGAGTGTCGGCGGGACCTAAAGCAGAACACCATGTGATTCTCATTCTCTCTTCCAGCCAAGAGAACAAATTTACCCACAAGCCCTCTGGGGAAAGAAAAATGATAAACAAGGGGGAGGGAAGAAGAGACAGAACCAGAAAGAGTGAGAGAGAGAGAGAGATAGAGAGAGTGAGAGAGAAACAGAGAAAGCTAACGTGTCAGGAGACTTTTCTCTAATAAAAAAACATCATTCTTCTTTCAACAAGAGACCCATAGAGCTGCTGGTAGAGCTCAAGCTCCTGCAAGCATGAGGAAACACTTGATAAATGCCTGCATGGAGCACCACTGTATATTTAAGCGGAGCTGTAAAACAAAGAGCTTGTCCCATAAATTAACTTCTTAAAACGTTCAAACTGTTTGTCATTTTGTTTGTGTGTTTTTTTCTCTGTCACAAACAGGCGAGCGCTTCTGTAATGCATCACCTCTTGGTGGACGTGGTGCGGAACAGTACCGAGCGAATTCAGCAAGAGAAAACATATTTACCTGATATACCACCATCCTTCCAGGTTCTTCTGAATTACCTCCACGGTGACTCCTTTATCAAACCCGATCTCGTCCTTCCCCTGACTTGCGTAGGGCTGCACAGTGACATATTTCTCCTCTGAGATGAAGAGAAAGAGATTTAGACACACACAGAAAGAGAGAAAGAGTTGTTTATGTTGCAGTCTTGGTAACAGATCCTACTGGATGTGTGCTAACATCTAATGTTCATCAGCTGACTGAGTGAGAGATTCGGATGAAAAACCATTGGCCATTAAAAATGGCAATAATCCCCAAAACAGAATCGGTACATCACCGACACTAACACAATATGCAAATGTATCTTTATTAAAGGATACATGGCCTATTTTTCTGCCAAGCAAATATTATTAAAGCAACACGCCAACACGTTAGTGACTAACTTAATGACTAATGGGAACTAACGGGGTGGAGGTAGCTCAGTGGGTAGGACACTTGCCTCTGGACCATGAGGTCCTGGGTTTGAATCCTACCCCCAGGGTCCCTGAGCAAGACACTTAACCCCACTTTGCTCCAGGGAGGCTGTCCCCTGTAGTTAGGAATGGAAGTCGCTTTGGATAAAAAGCGTCTGGCAAATGTAAATGCAACGAATAGTCCAGTTTAACCCTGTCGGTCCTTACCAGCTTCAAACAGAAGAAGTTCTGGTTTGCCCTTCAGTGTTACTATTTATCTATGTTTTATTGTTTTAATTATCATCACTAATAATATTGCCATTGTCTTCACAACTACACATACATCTATGGAACATATCCCATGGTACAACATCATATGCTATGATTATACTTGGTTGGGTCATGCCAATAAATCTTGATTTGAATTCAACTAAAAGAGAGACAGAATTAGGGAAAGAAGAAAAGACCACCAGTCCACTGCATTCTATTTCATGTACATTTTTCTTGCTCCCAGCCCATTAAGGCTGTTTGACATGGCCTGCATGGACGTTGGCAAGCTGCCTCAATAACTTGTAAGTTTGTTTTCAGGGAATTTCTTTAGCAATATTATTCTGGACTCGAGAGAAACCACACATAGTATGATTACTGCTACAGCAAATTGTTGGCCCACAGTCACAATAACAAATACTGTCCCATCAGATGTTTGTAACAGGCAGGATTAAGTTGACAAAACAGAATGAACTCTGGGGAGAAAGTGGCTTCCCCTCTGAAGGGTCTGCATGTGCAATCGAACCAAAAGGCGGCTAATTAACAATCTATATTTAGGATCCAACCACTGAGAAACATCTGGAATTTTGGAATCTTGGAATCCATATTTACAGTACAGAATGCAGAGTGCTACCATGTCTACACTGTAATAATAAAACTGAACACAGTACGGTAGTTGGGAGTCCTGTAGGCACTACAGACTACACCTCTGTCTTCATTCAGAGCATATGCAGTTAAATTAGACCCTCCTTTACTTGGCTGATTGCCTACTAAATAAATAAATATAGCAAAGTCTTAACAGAGTCAATGGAACAATCTTTAAGACAAGGAAGGAAACAAAGAAAGAAAGAGACAAATACAATATACATACATGCAAACACACACACACACATATACATATACATATATAACATATAAAACCAATACTTCTTGGTCAGGATTACTCTGTACACAACACCACCAAAAATCAAAATATATTACAAAATCAAAATAGAAAAATAAATATATTACAAAAGCAACTTTCTTGCCATGAACGATTCTGTAAAAGATTGTGTTCATCTATTCTTACTGTACACTCTGGTAGTGCACTGTGAGGGACTAGTGCCATAACACTCCAGACCTGGCATCCAGGTTCATTCCCCATTTCATACGGCAAGCTCAAAGAAAGTGTGTTAAAAGCGAAGAAAAGCACGAATGCTTCTAAAACGTATTTTTCCAACCGTCAGTTTCATTTTGATGGAGGGACTGCTCCAGTTGGCGGAAAAATCCCGCCGAGTCCAGAACACATTAGCTTTGCATGCACTTGTGGCGAGGTGCGCCAACACAAAAAAAACAGAAGTACACTATGCTTGCGCTCCATGAACTTAAACTGCTGCTTGTAAACTGAGCCTGGGGAGAGAGAGAAACAGAGAGAGAGAGAGAAAGAGACATAGGGAGAGACACACACACACAGAGACACACTGAGACAGAAAGACACAGAGAGAGACACACAGACAGCAAGAGCGAGAGAGACAAAGAGAAAGAAAGAGGGACACACACAGAGACAGTGAGAGTGAGAGAGAGAGTCACATAGAGAAACAGAGAGAGACAAACAGAGAGAAAGACAAACCCCAATGGCATAAATACCAACACTTGTGAACCGATGTTCATTTGGTCAGTAAAGCAAAACACCAAATTATCACCAGGTCAAAAGTCAAGAGTTACAACACCAATAACTTCTATTACAGCAGAGGTTTTGTGTTTTACTCTTTCAAAGGATATGATTAAGTACACCAACATAGGGATGTACAGTACGCTTACTCTTGCAGTCCCCCCACCCAACCCACTCATACACACACACACACACACATCATCCACGTGGGCTGCTGCCCTAGTTTCACACTTTCCACTGTGACTTTCAAATGGAATGACAGAGACTGAGAGAGAGAGAGAGACAGACAGACAGACAGAGAGAGAAAGACAGACAGACTGACAGACAGACATTAGCTAACATTCAGACTGTCCAAACAAAACTTACTCAATGCACACCCCTATTAGTGCAAGGCAAAACAGGAAAACACACACACACACACACACACACACACGCACAGAAAAATAATAAATAAATCGCAGTTTTCTCTCTTGCCCTCCCTAAAAGTTATAACTAGCCCGCATGTTAACTTCCAAATCAGCTGAAACATAAACTGGCACATCTTCCCACAACACATCTTCCCACAGCTCACTCTCCACAACATACAAACAGCAAAACAGAACAGTAAAGAGAGCTTTTGATAAGCTAACATACTTCCAAAGAACTACAAAGTCAAACTGTAAAGCCGCACCAAAGTTCTATGACTCAGCACAGGACAACGGCTCACTATGGAGACCATTCCAGGTTATGTCCAAACCAGACAGAATATCCCGACAGGCTTTGAGTGAAACTCGTCTGAAACAACGTTTGCGGCAAGGGGCCGTCTGGCTGTTCGATCTTCAAAGACTCCTTAAAGTTCAAACTCCTCTATGAATCAGTTCATCCTCCACCCTACATCACCCCGACGGTCTCCTTCACCCTCCACATCTGGGTATGGTGTTAGAGGAGGCCCATATTAAGTAGAAGTTGTTTCCATTTGAAGAGCAACAAAAAAAAAAAGTAGAGTTTTTGGAATTAGCGTCTAGGCTAACATTGCCATGTGCAACCACTCCAGCACTGGCAGTTAGATTTGCAGTCTCCAGGAATAGAACCAACACCTCCAAACATAAGCTCGCTGGCAAAACTGGCAGCAAAGGACTGGCAGAGAAACGCTGGATACAACACCAGAGGCTAGTTTCTACTGACTAGCCAGCACACCAATTCAACTACAAATCAACCTATCCCTGCTGTTTCCATAACAGTGTTCTTTCCTAGAAGCTTCAGTAAGATTAGGCAATGTTGAAATCCTTCTTAACCAAATGTTGGAGTTCAGGTTTGTTACGTAGTGTTGCGTTTCCAGTCTAAAATGGCAGGTTGGTAGTAACTAAGTGGGTAAAACACTTGTCTGTGAAACAAATGACCACAAACTCAAGTTCAAAGCCCCCACTTTCTACCATTGAGTCCTTGAGTAAGAGATTTAACCCTCAGTGTCTCCATGAGGACTGTCCCTGTAATGACTGTAAGTAATTCTAAAGAATGGTGTCCACCAAACCCACACTTTACCTTTAAAGTTGCTATGCTATTAAGATGGATTATGCTGCAAATCAGAATCAAATGGCAATTGCTGGCAAGCTAACATGAACATTTAAAAAATGTGGATTTGACAGTGTTACATTGAACACACAAACACAATTTTGTGGCTAAATAGGAATTTGTTCATTTCCATATCACAATTACAGAATTTTGGCAAACCGGCAACAGTCATTTTGAAAGGACCCATTCCTGCATGTTTCTAGCTCTGCTAAATGACATACCATATTTTCAAAAGGATGCTATCTAAGTCATTAAACTCCAGCTGTTGCCAGATGCTCAGAAGGAATTAAAACTGAAAAAGCAAATGAATAGAGAAAAAAATAGAGAATGTTGATCAATTAGCAAATTATAAAGAAAGGGGAAAATCAGCTTCATTAAATATTGCATATCCTATCTATCAATGTCAGTACATTTGTTTTATATTTCTTTGTCAAAGGAACATGAAGAGAATTTAATCCAGTTTCTGTAATATCAAAGTTATCTCAATACCAACAACTCAAGATCACACGTCTCTTTTAGTCTTGCTCCATTCAGGCACAATATGTCTCAGACTGTTCAAACCAAGATATATTGAAAGACGTATTATTCATTGTTTCATATCAAATGAATTTAAATGAGTTTTGGATTTTTATACACTAATTCTTTTCATGCTGTCATCCTAAAGACCAAAGGGCCCTCTTTGGCGACTCCCTTTACGATGAGTAATCATTCTGTTAGTAAAGTGTTGGGTGTTTAATAAAGGTTTTACTATGGGAACAGGCCACCCAACATGCTCTCAGTGCACGGGTCAGAGTTGTTGTTGGCTAGTGACGGACGGTTTAGATTAAGAGAGTGTTTACCATCCAGGAGAGTGTGTATATATATTTGTGTGTGTGTGTGTTTGTCTGTGTGTGTTTGAGTAAGGGTGAAGAGGGCTTAATGAAAAGGTGTAAGAAAATGTTTGCACATACACTTAAGAACTCCTGTGTTGAATTAGTTCCAAAAGATTCTACGGTCTTAACAGAATGAAAAAGGTAATATGGCAACAAAATCAAATTTGCGGAGTTTATTTCAAATGTAGTCAATCAGCAAAGACGTGCTTGATATTTTTCTTTCATTTTTGCAGTCATGGTACAAGGTTCATGCAGCTAATTTAACAAGTCATGGCAGCTTAATGCCTATAATGGCAGCTAACTGCCATTTTGGAAACACTTTATTGACACATACACTTCATGGACTAAAGTATTGGGACACCTGACAATCACGCCAACAAACACTTGACATGGCATTAATGACATTAATGTGGATTATTATGGATTACAATCTCTGTACCTGTTCATCCCAATGGTGCTCGATGGGATGCAGGTTTTTCACACCAAACATCTCCACCCATGTTTTTAGGCACAGGGATACAGTCACGCTGGGATAGAAAAAGTACTTCTTCAAACTGAAGCAATTAGAAGCAGGGTTTTTTTCAAAATGTCTTAGTGTGCTGAATCATTAAGATTATGCTTCACTGGGAGTAAAGGACCTACTCCAAACCCTGAAAAATAGGTGTGTCCAAATACTTTCGTCCATATAGTGTAGATAAGACTTTTATGGTAAGTGGCATACATTAACAATTATAAATACCTATTCCATTGGCATCAGTTATCTTATATGGTGCTTTAAGGTCATGCAAGTACATTGATGCTTGTGTCAGTTGTCATGAAAAGCTTATGTAGGTGTTCTGTAGGCCTTCTTTAAAGTATTACCAGCATCTTTTGCCAAATTTTATAGTTTTAAACATATCATACTTAAAAGTAAACCACATGAGCAAATCCATGTGACATTATGGATCAGTGGTTCAGACATGTGTGATGATTTAGCATGTAGTCTAAATGATTTCCAAGACTTGTCTACATTAGCCTCTTACCACTAGTGAACTAAAGGGGCAAACTTTAGACAACAAACACGTCTTGACTGGTACATTTAGGTATTGTGTGGTCCATCTTGATGCACCTGCACACACTCACACAGCAAGCGCTCGGTCACACACGTTAGCCTACCTGCATAAACACCATGCATCCATGCGTGTGTGAGAGTGTGAGCGTGTGTGTTTGTTCACCTCGACTCTGTTGGCGGTTGACTATGCCCCCTAGTGTCCACCTCCGGTCCAGTCTCTTCAGGTGGGCCTTGCGCCGCTTAGTAACTGACACGGATGAATGGAGGGGAAAAGGCGGGAAGCAGAGAGAGAGAGAGAGAGAAAAGAAAAGGAAGACAAACGACAAACTCAACATGAACAACTGAGGAAGAAAACCGGCATTAGTAACATGACATAATAACACAAAGGGAAAGGAAGAGCGATGGGCGGTTTGTTAAAGATGTGGGTTTCTGTTTGGTTAGCGTCCCCGTGGCTGAAGCTCTAATAGCGAAGGCAGAGATGGGAGGTTAGGGAAGTTACGTGTGTTATGACATCTGTAGAAACTCACTGTACTGTGATGCAGTGCAGTGGTGAACGTCGACCTTTCGGAGGCAGAGTTCAGTTCGAAGCTGAGGCTCGCAGTCAGAACATACCATGTTACCATTATCCATGCTCCGCCCACAAATACGTTATTTCCTAGATACGGTCATTATTTTGGACAAGCTCTTCAAAAATTCGACATAATGAGAAACTGTAGAACACAAAACACGAAAGTTCACGAAAGTGTCGGACTTTTCGGTTAGGTTGGATATAAATACATACATGTGTTTTTTGCATACCTGAGGTAACACTATCATTATGGCAAATTCATAATATCCTTCCTGTCAACTTTCAATGACCTACAACCAGCTTGGTAGCAAAAGTTTTTAACTAGCCAAGACAAACTTAGTGTCTTAAGTTTCTTCTGCATTTGTGCACTGATGCTTCAAGACTGATGTACAATACTGTGAAAATAATATTTTAAAACGGTTTCGATGTACAGTGAGTGTTTTTTCTAATATGACTAAATACATCTAAAAAAGAATGAATACCAATAATAAAGTGAATGTATACACATTATATCAGTGTTGTTCCTTTGTGGAAGTCCAGTATTATTCATTATTTCCATCAGAAGCCAGGTTTGATTCTGAAGAGAAGTCTGAAACTGAAACCCTGTTCTCCTTACCAGCTTATAAAATACTGCCAACAACTTTTTTTTACAATATAACTAATCTTTACAGGCAGAAAAGCACTACGGTGCCTACGAGGTATAAATAATGGCAGCTTATAACTTGCACGGTGGGATCTGGGTACATAACCATTAAATAAACTTGCATTAACATTTATAAAGACCTATACAGGTCAACAAGTACCAGTCCTACAGGCGGCATTAGTCTGTTTCAACCCAGAAATGGAACTGTTTGAATGGGATGTTTTGTAAAGCTTGTCCAACCTAGCAACAACTGCTATGAAAAAATACAAATGGATAGATTAACTGTAACGATCATTCTTCCACAGATGACATTTTAACTACATTTTTACTACTCGTCCTATAAATTAAAGGCCAACTATAGTACTTGCACAGATCAGAGGTTTATGGGAGCTGTAGTTTTGACCTCATGTGTTAAATTCTCCTTCCACGACTGATGACTGTTGGCTGAGGTTTGGGATAGAAATGTTGGCCGTCCAACAAATACAGCAGTTTGTTGCAACATGCGAGTGTAGACATGAAACATGTGCTCCCGTCTGTAGCGTTAAGGCAAGAGAACATTTCACATTCAGGCTGTAGTGTTGATGCAGCGAATGGAGCAACCAATTTACGGTCTAAATGACTTGGCCTCTTCACAGTGGAAAAACAGTAACTGAAGGGAATAAAACGCTTCAGGAATTAGATGTAATGATCTGGCTGAGGAAGATAAAGTGACCTTCTCCGCCATCACAGCTAATCTTATACGTGATACTATAAGTGCTACACTCGTCCCCCATCTCTCCATCGAGTCAAGTTGGACGGCAGGAGAGGAAAAAGTAGTTTAATGGACAGAACAGACATTTCTTGGCAGCGAATGCAACTCCATAGTGAAATACTGCAGTCAACTGAGGGTAGTGATGTGTTGTTTGAAAAGGAGTCAGAACTTCAAGCTGGTGAAAACTGAGGGCCAATGCATATTTCTCTTTATTTTTTAACAAATTAAGGCAAAATGCAGTCTTGGTCTCTTATTTTTTCACTGCTACTTCATTTTGTTGATGGATTTGCCTGCACTTTGCCCATCTGTTGACCTTGAAACTCATTCATTGCAACTATTCATTAGCATATTAAAGTTTCTAAAGTTTTAATTAGGCAATTAAACAGTATTCTAATGCTACATTCACTTTATAACCCTTTTAGCTGAGCACTGATTATTTACATATATATGATCTATTCACCATCTGTGTGCATAAGCAACTCATATTTGTCGTTAGTGTGAATAATTCTGTGTTCAGGCAACCTGCATTCTAATCAGTAACTTCACATGAACTACTTAATCTGGATCATATGTGAAAATATTGAATAACAGCGCAAAACATCAGGAAGGTCATCAACTGTGATCAGCTCTCAGCTGTTCATGATTAGAGCTGAGAGTGAAAAAGTCAGATTCTTTAATGTTTCAGCAGTAAAACTGTTAGCTACTGCTGCTACGTGGTGAAAATGGAATGATGACGTGAAATCTGACCTTTCTCATTAAGGTCATGCAAGCATAAGTGAACACAGATCTGATCTAGGACCACAAGCTCTTAAAAGGTCAGCTCCTCATGCCATTACTTACTAAAGCAGTTTGAGTGTGTGTGTGTGTGTGTATGTGTGATTGTGAGTGTGTGTGAGTGTGTGTGAGTGTGTGTGAGTGTGTGAGTGTGTGTGAGTGTGTGTGA
>JBBKCR010000080.1:18968781-18990874 GCA_037577295.1 Ladigesia roloffi | reverse complement strand
TGTGTGTGTGTGTGTGTGTCTGTGTTTGTGTCTGTGTGTGGGTGTGTGAGTGTGTGTGAGTGTGGGTGTGTGTGTGTGTGTGTGTGTGTGTGTGTGTGTGTGTGAGTGAGTGTGTGTTTTTGTGAATGTGTTTGTGTCTTAAAATATGTTTCAATTCACCCATGGCTTAGACATAACTTTGAAAATAAAGTCAAAATCTAAAAGTTTTATTTTTTGGATCTTTCAGATTATTTAATACATGTCTAGATCCACGTCTGTTTGTGTTAGATTTTTAATAAAATTGTTATATTTGTACTGTAAACATTACCCATGAAACGCTTCTGTACAATTAATCATTTCACATAAAACCACTCAACTATGGAATATACATAGATTTTTGGGGGGAAATAATGATGGAAGTCCCCCTGAAGTCCTCAGGGTCAGATAACAGTCAGTGTGTTGCAGTAAAGCTCAGTCTGTCGGTTCCTATGACTGGCTGCTGAAAGAGACACAGCAGTCATGGCAGCTGTGTGTGTTTGTGCCTGAGAGAGAGAGAGAGTCAGTGAGAGAAAGAGAGTGAGAGAGATTCAGAGAGTCAGAGAGAAATAGAAAGAAAGAGAGAGAAATTCAGAGTGTGAGAGTCAGAGCGAAAGAGTCAGAGAGAAAGAGAGAGAGAGAGTGAGAGAGAGTCAGTGAGAGAGATAGTCAGTGACAGTCAGTGAGATAAAGAGAGAGAGAGAGAGATTCAGAGAGAGTCAGAGAGAAAGAGTCAGAGAGAGAGAAAGAGTCAGAGAGATAGAGAGAGAGAGATTCAGAGTGAGAAAGAGTCAGAGAGAAAGAGATAGAGTCAGAAACAGAGAGAGAGTGAGAGAGATAAGAGATAGTCAGTGACAGAGAGAGAGAGAGAGAGTGAGTGAGTGTAACTGTGTGCATTTTGGCATGTTTGCCAGCCACGGCACAGCTGCACAACCAAATACACTAAAAGAAACCATGTGTATGTGTATGTGCCCCATTCTGCCTCCAGTTACTAATAAAGATTAGCATTAGCTAGCTAGTGGCACTAAAATCACTTTGGATTCTTTTTCCATTGCCTTCAAGTCAAGTGATTCAGGGGCCCTTTTTCACGCCTCCAGCTGTAATGCACTGAATCCGGGCAATAGGTTGCCTAAAAAACCTTGTGACTACAACGACATCCTGCCTCCAGAGAGGAAGGACTGGACATTTGGCTGAGGGGAGGCCCAAATAACCGTGTGTGTGTGTGTGTGTTTGTGTGTGTGTGTGTGTAATACAACTAAAAAGAATTACTCCACTCAACTTTAAGAAATGGAATTTGTGTTGGCCAAGAATTCACTTCTATCACTGCTATGGGTGTGTGAGGATAAGAGATGTGTGTTTGTGTGTGTGTGTGTGTGTGTGTGTGTGTGTGTGTACGCATTTGAAATACTCCCTCAGGGCCTGTTGAATGCCAAGGGTGGACTCAGAGCATGTCTGGCATTCTGCAAGCGCTGGCGTTGATGAGTGCGAAGCCGGCTGCTTTTCGTCCGGGTTTGGCAACCCAGGAAACGGATTAAGTCAGAACGATGGGTACAGCGAATTATAAACAAAATGCTTGACATGGGTGCTTGAATGAAGGTTGCTGAGTGATTTGTGACACTTGCATGTGCGCATTTTACTCCAGTCTATTATTTTAGAGCAACATCAGGACATGAAACGCAAAAAACCTGAACGCGTAAACACTTTTGCCTCTAAATATTTCGGATTGTTTGGTATTCTCACACAGACTTAATTTATGTGGATTCAGTAACCCGCTGCTCAAGGCCAGTAGTCATAAGGCTTCGTAACATGTATGTACCTTAATGAAATACCTATATAGCATGTCATAATACACTCACACTACTACTGTTGGCTGCTGTTGTCTCGTCCAATAAATTACTGCACTGTTGCTCATGTGTTCTGTACTGCGCTTCCTCTTTAGTCCTGTCCTGAACTCTGTAGTCCTATGGTGTTCTGTTTTTGTTCTTTGTGTTGCATCATGGTCTTGGACGATTGTTGTGTCATATCACTCTGTACTCTGTGTGGTTGAAATAATAATAAACATCGACTTTACTTGAAACTACGTAAACATTTAAAAATGCCTGTTCCAACAAATATCAGTTGTCATAAATGCTGATTTGGTCAAATTGGACATGATTGTCAAATAAAACTGCTGCTTAGAATAAGTTTTCATAACTGTTTATGAGGTTTTATGCACAGGTCATGTAGGCTTATGAATTCTGGCCCTCAGTGAGGAGTTGCTGTAATTTCTGACACTGTGTGACACAGTTATTTTTAAAAAGCTAACAGCAGCACCAGCCATTTTGGTGTCCAATTCTTTGCACAATTTTAATTTCTGCATGTAAAGCACCACTCACTATGAAACACAATGTACTTAAACTATTCTTAATTGTACCTTAATTTATGCACCAAACACCTTAATTTGAATTAAGTGCTCATTAATTTGTAAACTGTTCCCTTAATTTTACCTTAAAATGGATTTAAGGTGTTAGTGTGAAACCCATTAATCCTAAACATATGGCATTTTCTTCAGAAAGCTCAGTTATTTAAGGGGCAAATTTTAAAAATAAGGGGAAAATTCTGTAGTTTTGCCCCTTAATCAGACTTAATCTGTGCACTTTTCCACTTAATTTTCCTTACTATCTTGTAAATTAAGGTTAAAATTAAGGTTGTATTAAGGGGTAAAATTAAGGGGTTTGGTTTCGTAGTGACTGTACGACCAAGAAAGTAAACCTCAGACACCCAAACACAGTTTAGCTAAAGTACTCTTTTGAACGCAGGTAATAAAGTTAAAAGGCTGAATGAAATACTGAAAAAGGATCATTAAAGTGTATGTGGATATGTTTGAATGAGTCTTACCCTCTCCTGATCTAGACAAGCCGAGGTCCAGATCATCTCTGGTGCCGGTTTGAGCGTCCAGATATGTGGCAGGAACCCAGCCCTGTTCTTCTGCAGTACTGACAAACCACCATCCTACACACACACACACACACACAAAGAAGGCAAATACATAAGCCATTTTTCCTCTTTGCCGAGCCCATAAAACCCGAACTATCCATGAATGATAATTAAAGAGCTTTGACTTGAGAGAATTATGATTTTCCATGGTTAATGCATGGAACAGAGCACCAGAACAGAAACTGGCACCGCAGCTACATATTATCTTTCTACATCCTGACATCAAACTGGTGTACACACACACTTACACACACAGACACACACAAACCTGTCTACATTTGTTGGCTTTGTAATGAGATCCATTTCTTTGAACATATCTTGACCCAAATATGTGATTAGACTTATTCATACACTGTGGCATTGTGACTCTGTAATGCCACAACACAGAGCGGTCGCTAAAAGCTAATAGCAGTGTTGCTAACACAACGTTATGTTTCTAAAATGTCTAAATGGCTATAACAGGGATCTTAAGGGTCTATAAAACATCCGACCTCAAAATGATTGATGTCAATCAAATAATAAGCAAATCATTTTACATAAAGTAAAATAGCTAAGGATGTAACAAAATAGCACATAACTGAAGATAATTTTGTCCTAGTTTACTACAAATTATTAAAAGGAACAATGATTGGTTCTAAGACTCTACGTTGTCGCATTCAGATGAATGCATTCAGGCCCACAGTAGAGCACTTTTGCACTCAGTAAAACGAAGATAAACGTAGTGAGTGTTTATGATGCTAAGTTGTACCCCTCATGTTGGATATTGTTTGTGGCATAGAGAAATGTTTTGAGGTGGACAACGCACATGCACTTGTTAAGCGTTGCTATTTTGCAAGAAGAGGCTGTTTACAAACAAACCCGAAGCAACATACAACACTCAGACACTGTATGGAGAGCTTGAGGTTTACGTCCTGACATTGTACGCAGATTCACTCTCTTTTTTACTCTCACTCTGGTGATTCACTCGAGGTTTGGGAGCTTTGTTTATAAACTGGACGTCTTAAGGCATTTCCTGTGTAACATTTGGGATCAATAAGGCCTGCTGTCATAAATATCGAGATGTGGGTTTGGTTTCTTTTGGTGTGAGTGTTCTTGTTTTAGAAATTCTGGAAATGAGCAGTGAATGTGTAAATGTGTGTACTGCAGCACTAGTAGTGTAATTACACTGCCACATACCATGATTGCATAAATGCCTCGCAATACATGACAAAACCAAACGCCTTAACTTAATTTTGACTTTAGATTTCCATTCTGGAAATTAAGAAAAGTTAAGGAGAAATTTGCACAGATTAAGGCTGATTAAGGTGTAAAACTATTGAATTTTCCCCTTACTTTACTAATGTACACCTGGATTAACGCCTTACATTTAAGATTAAGGGGTGTTACGCTAAGTCAGTTTCACAATTTAGTGGCCACTTAATTCAAATGAATGTACATTGTAGTACTATACAATTATTTGATAATTAATCATTAATAGTGCCAATCATAGGAAGGGGCTGCATTATTGAGACCACATTTTTTATAAATTTTGATAATCAAAACACCCACAAAAATACTCATTCTGATTGATCAGGATGTTCACAGAACAGCAAAAAGACTGACTTGTTAGACTGCTATTTGTATATCACATATGATAATGCTTAACAAATGATATATTGGGCTGCTCTACTGTTTGCAATTTATGATTTCAGCCTGCTGACTAAATACACATTTCCACAATAAATCCAAGACAAATGGAAAATTATGAAAAATGTAGGCCAAAGTGGAAGCCGGAGGGCTGGTAACTCAGGAGCTGGCACTAATTCAATTAGACATGCAGCTGTTTCTTAATCGATAAAACGCTGAAATTTTGATGTCAGGAGGATATAGTTGGAGGGCTGACATAACACCATCTGTTTGAGAAAAAATGTTGAAAGTGAGGGGTCCAAGTTCGGAAAACCAAACAATACGTCTTAACATTTTAATGTGTTGCCAGGATCAGATGATGACACGGACTTCCGAAACTATGCTCTTAATAATTGTAAAAATAGACTAAAGAGTGCTATTAAAAAACTAATGTTCATAAATTAACCAGTTAAATGTGCAGCTGGTGCAGGTTCATTGCTAAAAAAATATCTTTCTTTACAAGCCAAAGAGACTTTGTATGACTGTTAGTTCATTACAATTTAAAATGCCATTCAAATCTGTGGATAACTCAATCTACACTCTGTGTGCCCTCAGGAGAGTGTAGTTTGTTTGATATTTTCTCTTTAATTGTTCTTCTTGTGAATCGATCCAATAGGCTGAATTCCCAGCAATAATAACATGATCTACACACTTTCATTTTCTTCATGCTCCCAACACACTCCAAGTGAGCAACCAATTTCCAAGCCCACCTTGAGCTGTCATGGGTGTGATAAAGCATGGAAAACACTATAGTGTGCAGATCAGTATTACACCAAGACTAGGGTTGTGTGCCAAAAGGGTTTCCCTAGGGTAGTGCCACAGAACCTCTTCAAAGGAATGTTTGATAAAGTCTTCAAAACAAAGGTTTCAAACGTTTTCAGGCTTGGCCATATGGTTCTAGAACAAACATTTAAAATATGTGAAGGTTCTTAAAACTTTAAAAAGCAATATTCCTCTTACATACAGACTGAATTTACAAAAATGATATTTTTATAGAACCGCCCACTATAGGGTTCTTCGGTGAGCCAAAATTGTCCCTTCGATGGTATTAGTCCAAATAACCCCAAGGGTACCTCAGTGGTGCCCCTAGCAGTCTTGGGATTTGAACCCATGACTTCCTGATCACAGGGTGAACACCCTAACCAGTAGGCTGACAGTTTTCAATTCCTATTCCAGTTTCTATAGTAGGGTCCTTAAATATACAGACTAGGAAAGTGATTAGAACCCATTTGAATCTAGGTCATGGCAAATAAACGTCATCAACTAGAGCTTTAAGTGGGGCTAAGTCATCTGAATGCCAAGTTTTTCAACACTATCTGTCACATCGTTAAGTCTGTTAATGCAGCCACTGCAGAAGTTTCCAATAGTGGAATCAGCATGAACCCTTCACTTCGGTGAGTAGTCAAACAAACTAAAATCACACAGGCACACAAAATCAGCATGCACACATGTGCATGCTGACAGTTGGAAACTACTGGAAAGTCCACTAACATGGAAACTATGGCTTCATGTAGCAGTACATTTGGAGAGAAAAAAAAAGATTCTTTTTATAGCTGTGTAAAGCTGGGTTTTTTAAATTATGACTTTAGTAGGCATTTCCAATCTTTACCAGTGATGTATTTATTATGAGGAATAGATGCACATCTCGGTAGGGTATGTTGTAAGTTGTAAGTTATATGGCGCTCTCCATTGAGCAAGAATTCAGTCATAAAACATCAACACCCGAGTCAGCATGGAGTCTGCCTGCAAATATGCAATCGTAAAACCATTTGCGGATTAACTACACACAGATTTATAATAACGAAAATGTGTTGACTGTGAACTTGTTAATAAGGGTCCTATGCTCTGAGGGACCACCAAGATGAATGATGATAAAGGCCTGAAGTGAAAGAGGGACCATATTTCTACTCAGCTGAACCCGACGTCTGGCCAACAGGTCAACAAACCAGCACAGTGTTCATATAGAAAATCAATTTAATTCCAGCCACACAACCCTGCAGAAACACAAGTGGCCAATTGACGCCTATACCACCCTGTTCGAGGGCACTGGGTGTGTGTGTATGTGTGTGAAGACAACCTTTGCGTGAATAAGATACTGTCTACCTGTCTGGTCCCACTGGGTAACCCCCTGTGCACCCTCTACAGCCAGCACAGAGCGCCAATTCAAATCAAAACGCTTAAATGCTGCATTACTATCACAAAGGCACTATTCACCTAGCCTAGCTAGCAGTTAACAAACCTCTGATGAACACACCACAGCACACAGTGTGAACAGCACAAAATTCTCTCTGCATTTAACAAATTTACCAAGTGAAGTAGTGGTAGTAGGTAGATAAATGCATTCTGAAGCTTCTCCAGCACCCTGCCAGTGCTGATGAAACAAATTTGCTATGTACTGACATGAACAAATGGAGCTAGCACGAGCAGATGGCTTGCTTTGAATTCTGCTAACCAATTCCAGCTCTCCAGTTTGAGAACACACTAAATCGATAGACACGAGGGTCCAAGCTTGACTGGAGTTGATGGGGAAGAGTAGACTCAGGACTGCTTTTCCTGGCAGTTAGCAGGGTTGCTCCTAAAGCTAATGTCCATGTGTAGCTGTAAAGCTAACAAAGCTAGCTGATGGGTTGAAAAACCTATAAAAAGCTTATCAGAGTAAACAGTGGAATGCCAACCGATTTGCCATAATCTTGTTAGGCAGGTCTAGACATTTTAATGTATTTCTGTTGAGGCTAAGGTACTCCTAGCACTCCCTTTGACACGGAGGCTGATGAATAGTCAGTCTGAATGAAGACGTCAAGATCGACTTGAGGCAGAGAAACAAGTAACGGAGTCATCACTATTCAAAACTGGACAGGCTGAACTGTCAAAGCTGTTTTTCTTGGGAAATTCTGAAATGATCCAAATGCCGTTTTTGTAGAGACGAGGCTTAACTTGTCTTGGAAACAGGCTAATAAATCCTGGCAAGATAGAAGCCTCTGAAAGGTATTTTCTAGGCAAGCGCCACACGTCAACTATACAGCTGTATATCTGAGATTCTCGTTTTGAAAATAGGTCAGAGGTGTGCGAGTGGGTTCAAAAAAGACAAATGCAAGTATTGCATTCAGAGAAATATCACAGAAGACTTCAAATGTTCATTTGATCTTCTGGCTGTCACTGAATTGTAGATGTTAGTGTTAACAGACTGGCCCACACAGGCCCATCATTTACCCACTGTTTAGCCTGCACGCAGACACAAAAACAAACAGTTTCTGAAAGGGCTTCAGGTGGGGGTCTGCTTTTCACATCCAGTCAACAAGAAGTCATGATGTTTAACAAGCCACATTGGTTGCCAATCTGTAACAATTTTTGTCAAAAGTTCTGTCAAAAAATTTGTATACTCATGCAAAAATATGAACATAAAATCACTCTGGATCAGCCCATACGCAAAAGCAAATACATCATTAAGCTGACATGCTGTCAGCTTGTTCTGCAGGTGGTAAGGTGGGTTTAAGACCAAAGGTGGAGTGTAAACATCATTTCTTTCTTCATGACTTTGAACAGTGGAAAAACGAATGTTATTGCGGACCTGCGACAGCTGTTCAAAAGCTACGTGTCAGCATGTACATGGTGATGGCTGGCTAATTGGAAGCACACTGCAGGCCATCTGAATACACACACATACACATACACACCCACACCCACACACAGAGTCAGACCAAGAGAAAATTTCATACCTACAAGGGCTCATTTCCTGTTAGAGATTTTTTTTAAATATTCCACAGGTGCAGAGAACCTTCTTATTTTCACCAATCATGCTTTTTACAGTGCCAGCACTTTCTGATGTTAATAAACAAGGACTTGTCCAGCTGTAGGTCTGCATGAACAGTGCAGCAGCAAATAAAACAGCGACTGGCAGGTTGTCAAGAAAAACACCTGTGGGGACCAGGCTGAGTGACATTTATTGCAGATTTTAGACAAAAGCTGTGGCTTTTCTTAATATGGTCAACTATGCTAACTTTGCTAATAATGAACAAAAGTGAAAAGGTATTTGTCACTCGGCTGATATATTAGTCAAATGACAACATGTAAACCCTGGCCTGTTTAGTCATCAACATTCCTTTAAAGATGGGGTCAAAATCTGGGCCAATATAACAGCACAGGTGGGCGACTGCAGCCTGGATGCCAGAGCTGTTAACCCTTAGAAGTCAAGTCATTACATTCTTTTTAAAAGTAAATTCACATTTTAGCACCTGGTTCTTCTAAAGTCATGTCAATAAAAGACATTCACATTCAGTTTACTTAGACAGCTTCGATTCTTCACATCCAATTTGTGTCAACAAATATGGCAAAATGAAGGACTGTTTTTCCCTGTGCTAAACGAATTGTATTTGTACTAATTGTAATTTTAACTTCTCATGCAAATCAAACAATTGTAAAATATCTCATCTCCTCCATACAAATACAAATTTGGTACTGGGAAGCTGCTCCATTTTTGGCTTTTTTCAAAGATCTGTGAGATGGGCAAACAATACAAATGCCTTTATCAATACCTGTGATATCTGTGAATTCTAAGGGTTAAAGAACTCATAGGATTTGCCTCAGTCCCTATAAGGCCTTATACACATAGGCATTCGAATTACACGATTTTTGGGCATCAGGTAAGCACAGACTGAACGCTGAATGTTCTTCTGCTCATGGGAGCAAATCGCAGTATTCAGGCCCAGCGTTTTCTTGACTTCAAACATTTTCTTTTCATCAGTTTCTACTGAAATCCCAACAAACACAAAGAAAATGCTGGTACTGCATTTACATACCGTTCGGTTGATATTCGGGTTCGGAAGATTCCAGTGTTCCACATTGTAAGGATCCATATTTACAATGTAGAACTCCAAATCAAGATGTCCCACATGTAAACAATCTGGTTACGGTTATTACTGCCCCCACAGGTAAATAAACGAAACTACACATCGGGCTGCAGGCTGGTGTAAAAAAGAATGCTAGTCAATCAAGTGCTGCAACAAAACATGACAAAAACGTTCAGACTGCTTTCATTTAATCAAGATGCAGACGTCCGTGTGAACGAGGCCTAAGAGTGTAAATGAAACCAACCAGCAACACAACCCTAATTGTACCAACCATGCCCATCAGGAGACTGGTACGGAGGGAGAGGAAGAGCGAGAGAAAAACAGAGACAGAGAGAGAAGAAAGGGGAGAGTACTGGAGAGTGTAGGCAGATGTTTGGCCTGAACTTCAAAGAACCAATTTTCCCACACACATCCCCTCCATTCCAAAAGCAGAAATAATAAAAAAAAAAGACTTTCCTCACACTCTCTTATTTTGGGGCTCGAGATGTGGGTCATCATCGAAAGCATGACAGAAACACTCGGCAGAAAAGAACAGTTCGTCCGAACACACTCATCAGCGGATTTTTACTTCAAACATCTGTTCAATTCTTTCGTGGAGTTGTTCTCAAGCTGTGTAAAAAAAAATAAATCGCAGAGGAGATGTAAAATACATGGGATTAGACTAATTTATAACCTCTGACACAGAACAGACATGTCATGCACAGTCAACATACACCGCAGGGGAGGATGGTGAGGGTGCAAGAAAGAAGGATGAAAGAAAGAAAGTAAGAGAAAGAGAGAAAGAAAGAAAGAAAGAAAGAAAGAGAGAAAGACAGTAAGAGAAAGACAGTAAAGGAAGGCCTAAAATAAGACCAGATGGGTTTCTGATAGCTGGATCTGATCACTCTGACTCACTAGGAGTTCCACCAGCACAACCACTGGGTGAACACAACTGTGCTTGTTCTCACTGTGTATAAAGAGGGACTGTTCTGGTTCTAGACTGACTGGCTGAGCCACGGTGGAAGCTATTGTAAAATACCTGATATACACATGAATGGCATTCTGTATTAATATACTTTACACATGTATAAATATAATTTTTATATGCATATGTACACATTGTGTACTACTGACTTTCCACATAACATGGTGGGTAATTTGTTCATGATTAATATTAACAAAAAATGGAAACCACAACCATTTATTGAACATAAAGTGTGCTCTGTCATATTGTAATTAGTTGCTGCTGTATAAAATCAATGACTGGCTACGTGTGTCCCTGAGGAAGCAGTTCTTATATCTCATTGGTAGGTATTACGCAATAGAATTTGAGTTAATGGATGAAGAAACTGAACGCAATATACTCTTTTTGCTATTTTCACCTGCTATCATTTAAGGGGAGCTGGTGGTCTGGTGGTTAGATAGTTCAAATCCCAGGACTGCTTGTGATAGCACTAAGGTACCCTTGATCAACTGTCCCTACACATTGTTCACATTTGGTGAACAGAGTGTCACTTTAATTCACATCATTTCAGCTTTAGGGTACTGGATATAAGATGAAATCATAGGTGTTCATGTGCCATATAACATCAGGCCTGTCAGATAAGTATTTCACCACATTTTTTCAGCACTTTCCCATAGACGGGGTGCACATTTTTGAGAAATTGATTGTCTGTTTCATTACGTTAATGTTTACGGTATTTAGAAGACGCTCTTATCCATTGGCCCTGCCCATTAATGCTGAAATTATAAGTGTTACTCTTTTAGTAAGACAGGGCAGCTAATTAGAGCAAAGGTCGTTTACATACGAGTGGAAATGTACCAGGCAGAATTTTTAAGTGTTAAAGAAAGATTGTTTTTATTATTATAGATCATTATAAGGAGTTATAAGAAGAAATATTTGGCCCTGTATAGTCATAGCACACAGAATGCCATATGGAAAAATATGAATGTGCATATATAATTCAAACAATTAATGCTTTAGGATCTTGCACTAATACCTGTGCTATATTGGCACAATTTTTTATCCTTAATCCAGATTTTGGCTGGTAATCAAGAAGAACAGTCAGGCGTATTGGTTTAGCTCCACAGCTATAGCTGCCAGACGCAGGTGTTATCTGATCACAAATCAGCACTCCTACCATGAAATGCTTTGTGAGCACAGTGCCTAAAATAAGCTTTTATAACAAAGTGGACTGATGGATTGAAGCACATTGTGCTACAGTGTGCTACAATGCATAGCAGATACAATGGGCTATACATCAGCAAGGTTGGAGGGGAAATTCTTCTTGTCAGTTACACACAGGGCCAAGCCAAGATCTCACTAGGACGACAAGACACAAGTCTTTAGTATGCACACCGTCAACGTCTTCCAGAGCGTGTCTTACATCAGCGTATCCCTGATAATTCATTTCCTAATAATCCACAGATTTCTGGAGCAAACTAGCACTTTCAAAAGCCAAAAAGAGGCAACTGCTGAGTCGGTTGTGCTGAAACACCATTAGTTCATTTCACTGTCATCTTCGACACATAAAATTCTCATGTATCTTACAAATATTTCAAGATCTAATATCCATAGTTCAGATCACTGGAGAGACACTTCAAACGCCTTCATCAATTCAGCAGAGTTTCTGGAGGGTTATTCGATCTTGTGCACCCTTCCCCCCCACCCCCAAATGCCAGAATGGCATATTTTATGCTAAGCCTCTGTGTTTATGGGGTCTGTAAAATTTGGAGATACACTGGGCCTCTCTGGTCTGAGCTTCAAAGCCTCGGTAATGGTCACTCTTTCACGCTGATCTGAGGCCAGTTTCTGAATTCCTTTCTTGGTCACTGGCTATTCGTTGAGTACAAGAGGAAGCTGATCCCAGATCAGTGACGCAGTTTCATCAGAGAACCTCAGAGCCAACTCGGAGGGTTTGGTTACCGCTGTGGTTGTGTTTCAAACGTAAGGTGATATCAAAGAGAAGGAGGCAAGAAGCTGGGCCATATTGACTAAACATTATGCTCCACAGGGTTTCCCTAAACCAAAGCCCAGTAGTCCAGCCGTGGAGGAGGCCAAGACAGGCTTTCTTGCAAAAATCCAGAAGTATGCTGTGATTACTGAAAGCGAATCCATCAAAAGTGCATGCAGTGAGAACCCACCAATTGACAGAGTCTAATTATACCCTTGTCCCACCGATGAAATTACCAGTTATGGAAAGTCAAGGTCCCTCCAGGAAGAGCGAATGTCCATCGCAGGCTTGAAAAAGGCGACGCAAACTTGCCACTCAAGTCAATCAATCCAAACTCAGCAGCGCTCCAAGGTGTGACTTTCTTTTCACCACATTCGCTCACTGAAATATCCAGTCTGGCATGGGAACCCTGGCTCTAGGTGCTTTGGCTAAGGTTTAGCCTGGTTCTTTCAGTCTGCAGTCGACCGGATCTCCAGTTGGACAAGCTCCAATTCAAATACAGCCTATTCGGGATTTGGAGCTCCTCACTCAGGAGGACATGTGGGTTAACGGGGGTAACCCTCCGGGATGAATGTACCCAGGAGAGAAGAGGGAGGGGAAGGGTGTGGACGTAAGTGCAGAAGTCGCAGAGGTTTGCATTCATAGTAAAATACTGTTTAAACAAGGTAGAGGTCCAGTCGGTTCGAATGTGGTTGAGAGCCAAAAATAGAACACTCGAAACCGATTCCCACTTGAGAATCCAACAGAGGCTCCCTTCATTGCACTTTTGTATTGTTGCCAGGAATCTCTGTGTATTATTTTATTTAGTTTAGTGGAAAATGATAGGCGGGACATAATGCATGCTAATCAGGGGTACATGGTTAATATAAATTTGGACAGAAATGGAAGTGGTTCCAAAGAAGCAAGTCAACAGTTCTGTCAAGATTTCAGGGTTGTGGAATAGAGTGCTGGGAAACCTTAAGTGAAACGATCAGTACACTACACACCTTTGAATGGATGTTTAACCGCAGTTCTAGAAGACTTTAGGAAAAGCTTATGTGGGATGCTTTATCCGGGTGCTGGTTTTGGGGTGCGTGGCACAGTAACCCTGTGGCTGCTGCAGGACTCATTATATGCTATTATAAAACCAAGGAAAAGGGGGACTTTCCATCCTTTCCCCTTTAACAACACAGAGGAGAGCCAGAACCGCCTAACTTCCGCCAACCTCTTCCTGCAAAAGCAGTAAGGCTATTTTAGATGCTGATCAGGCTAATACGACCACAAACTAGTGAAGGAAGGATGCTAGCAGCACTTACCTGTAAAGAATGAAAAACAGCATCAATTATTTGTTAATCGTTTACAGTAGATGGCAATGTGGCCCAACGTGGTCCAAGGTCCAAAGAAATTGATGAATATTGCAGAGGCCAGTCTTCCTTTTCAAGGAAAAGCTCAAAATGCTAGGAGGAATTCAGAATACCAAAGGAGAACAGAGAGCTGGACCTGAGAGTTGATCTGGCTGGTTAAAACTTGTGGCTTGCAGATTTCTCTCTCTTTCTCTGTCTCTTACTCTCACACACACTGTAAAGTCTGCTTCATTTTTTTTACTGGATAATATTCTAGCTTATAACTCCAGATGGACATACATAAGCACTGCCAGGCTCGTTCATCCTCCAACACTACAACAGCTTGCCAAGGCTGAGATCTGTTAGCCTGAGCTTTCCATTAAAACAGCTGGAGTCTAACTGGAGCAGATGAGGCCAAGGGGCAACAACTGAGGGACAAGAACATCCTGAGAACCAGAGGAAGAAAGCCAGGACACTTAGAATGAGAAGTTCCTCAAGATTTATACTCATGGTATCCCACAATGACCTCGTTTTCAAGTTTACAAATTGGTGTAAATCAAAAAAAAAAAAAAAGAAAGGGATGTCCAGCATCAAACCCGATTGTTGCTCTAACTTGCAGAATGAACTGTAACAGAAACTGTGACCATGCTAACTGCAAAAACATACACTCCCCTTTAAGTGTAGAGTTACAGCAGGGAGCCGGGTGGTAAATCAGCTATTGAACGCTTCGATTACAGCCCCAACGTTCCTGAGAGCACTGCACCAGAACGAATCAGCAGACAGAAAGCTAATGGGTGTCGATAAAGAGATAACAAAAGGATGGATGTCCAAGATTTTAAACAAGCACACATAATCTTAGGCCTGGCACAGCTTGCTCATGATGTCAGCAGTGCTCCAGTTTTGACTGTAGTTGAGTAGATAGGACCGTATGGCTTCTCTGAAGCGTCAAAAGATGGCTCTTAAAAGCATGTGTGTATTATTTGTGAGCTTTTTATCGAAATCTTAGTAGACCTCATCTTGAGAAAATAGCCACATCTTAAACCATCCAAAATCATATTTCTTTGAATTTTTTTTATGTGGGATGGGAAGCCATATTCTCATTACAACCGAATGATTCCAGGTTTTCTTCTCTTTTGTTTTCCCTTTTTGGCTCAATATGTATATGCTTCAATATTCTTTAGAGAAAATGTTTACTGGAGTTTGAGAGCTATTTATTGAAAAGCCCCTGGCAACTGGTGCGGCTGCAAAGTGAGACCAAATCTGTTCAACACAGCTCACAGAATACTAAAACCTACAAAACGCTTCAGCAGGACTCCAAATTGAAAGCCATCGAACAAATATGAGCTTTGTGAAACTGGAGCTGCAGAACTCAGCTTTGTGAATGAAGCTTTTCACAGAGACATTTATACGTTCCCTGATTAGATCGGACTCCTATAACGTGGACCACGGCTGCAAAAAATGTGGCTAGAGAAGCTTTTCCCTTCGCATAGGTCCCCCACATTAAACAATATGCTTTCTGTACTCCAGACGAATGAGAAACACATAAAAACGCTATCAAACGGGTCTGATGGTTTAAACACACTCCACAGAAAGAGGCTAGTTGTTGGGAAATGCTAGCTAGCTGAGATTGTGCAAAGGACTGATCAAATGTCAGGCAGGTTCAGGCGAGGTTCAGGACACTGGGTGAGAAAACATGCAAACTTTTGCGAATTTGGATAGTGCGTGAGTATTAAGCTTCACTGGCTGAATTAAATTCTATGGCATTCAGTCTGAAGCAAAAAAAAAGCATGACAGTCACATGAAAAAGGAGGAAAAAATGGCTGCCTCAGTTTCCTTGGCATCTGCAGCACATCTGAGGAAAGCTGATCAGGCAGAATACAGCTTTCTCTCTCTGGTGTCAATCTCAAAGTGCGCACTGCTGGAGAAGTAGGACCTTCCCTTACAGCCCATCTCTGGAGTCCAGGGAGAAGGAGGGCTGGTAGTTATCGTGCCTGTCTAAGATACATTCCTAATGGGAAAGACAACAGTCTGGCCTTCTGCCCAGAGCTCCGGGTGGGGGGGGCATGGAGGCAGGATGACTGACCAACCGACTGACCGACCGACCAACCAACCAACCAACCAACAGGCCAAAACAACACCTCCAGGTGGAGCTAAGGGCAAGACTCTAAAACAGACTGAAGGGAGAAGGGGATCCTGAGCTGGGAGGAGGGGGAGAGGGAGTGAGGGATTCTTGAGGACAAAGAGTCAGGGAAGAAAAGAAAGGAAAGATAGTCCTGTGATACTACAAAGCAACTTCTGTATCAGTCTCAAGTATGGATTCTGCAACAACAACTAAAGTACTTTAAAGTATTCAGCTACACTCTCAAACGTAAGGGTGTCAAAAGGCATCAAGGGTTAAAAAAATGTTTAAAAAAAACCTCCACATTACCTTTTCTTCTAGAACTGAACACCTAAGCCAAGGACAATTCAGGCGTATTTATTTTTAGAAGCATAGTGCATAACTTCAAGCATTCACGCATAAGTGTGTGCATTGTTAATGTGCACTGTGATGCTACAAAGTGAGGTATCTGTGGTATGGATTATGCAACAAGTGATTAAAAGAAGATATAAATGAACTTCAAGCAAGTTTGTAGACTTGTGTTTGTCTGCAAACACCCAGCCTGTGTATGAATAGTGCTCTGTAATAGTTAATGTACCACACATGATGGAAAAATTACACAAATAAAAGTTCACGTGCTGAATTCACATCGTTGTGGCATCACTGCGCCTTCCAGTTTACTTACACTGGCAAGAACTGTGTGCAAGTATTTGACACGTTACAGGAGTGTTTGTGTGTTATGCGCAGCTGGCCGACTCACCGCTCTCGCTCTTCTCGATCACGTCCACCGTCTCGCCGGCTCTCAGGCTGATCTCGGAGTTTTCCTGACGCTCGTAGCTGGCCACGGCCACGTACTGCTCCAGCACCATGGGCTCCCCGCCGTCCAGGCCTGCAGGCGAGGGGAAGAAACACGCGGTCAGCCAGCGGCCCGCTGCCCCGCCGCCCCTTCCGCCGCTGCCCCTGCCCCTCCAGCCCTTGTACGCTGCCATCCACACCTAACACTACTGAAGCCCCTGCATGCTTCACAGCTTCTGGCCATATAGATCCGACAGCTTCCCCCCAAGCCGAGGCCGGGGGCTCTTCGAAACTTTGAAAGTAAAAAGGTGTGTGTGGGGGGGCGCTCCTTCAAGGAGGAGACTGTTGAGGAGGCTTGCATTGGTTTTGAAGCTCCATGGTTTAGGAGAATTTGCGTGAGGGAGGTATGAAATGGGGGGAGAAGAAAGAGAGATGGGGAGGGAGGGAGAGAGAGGGAGAGAGAGAGAAAGAGCTGTTAACAGTCGGGGATATAACTCCGGAGTGGTGGGCTGGAGGAGTTTTTCTGCTGGAAAATAAACAGACGAGAGCGACTGAGTGAGAGAGAGAGAGAGAGAGAGAGAGAGCAAATTCTCACTCTCACTCTCTCTCTCTCTCTCTCTCTCTCTCTCTCTCTCTCCCCTCCCATTCAAGGGGTTAGGCAGCCGTTAGGGGGGGTTGCATGAAAAACGCCAATCAGAGTAGTCTACTCTCCAGGCCTTAAATAGAAACATATGAGCAGAGTCAGGGAGAGCAAGAGGGAGAGAGTGAAAGAAAGAGAGAGACTGTTTATGTGAAACACGAGAAGAAAGCATTTCAACCGGGGCTAGGCTGCTCTTATACTCTTCTCTCTATATACTTACTTTGTTTGTTTCTCTTTTTCATTTCTCTGCCTCTTTCTCGACTGAACTCACTGCTGTTATTAGTGTTACTAGAGCAAGAGGCCGTCTAAAAGACCGAGGTGCATTTTCTTGATGAATACAGTCGAAGAAACTCTGTATTTTACCAGTTAGGCTGGAAATTGAGCCCAGACTATTAAAAAGGACAAAGAGGACAGGAGAGGAAGCCTACTTAAAGAGCTGCTCTCTTTTAACCAAAGAGTGTCTGGTCTAACATGGAAAAAGATGAGTGAACCAAGTTATTACAAAATGACTTCAAGGATGATCTGTCAACGTTGCCTCTGAAGAGGAAAAGCCATTGCACAGTATCTGTAATCATGAAGGCTACCCTCTTTTTGTGTATGACTTTCTAGTTCATTCTTCATGCATCTTGGAACCCAACCAAACATACTCACTAAAAAAAAAAAATTAAAATATAATTCTTTTATGTCAAAAAACAAAATCTAGCTTGAAAGGAACAGGCACAGTATTTTAACATCTATAAGCATAAGTATAGTACTTTCCCTTCCCATCACTCTCTCTGGATGGATGTGTGTGTGCCTGTGTATGTGTGTGTGTGGGTGTAAGTGAGGGTACAGCATATGGAATGATAACTTGGACATGCATTCTGCACGTTCCGTTGGAAACTGATCCCAGATCAGCCATAAATAAGTAACTGAAGGAGAAGGACAGGCTGGATGGAAAGCATGCGGGTCACGTGCTAGACGCCACACCAAGATTCCATACTGTGAAGACCATGCTAACAACCTAGTTTTAAAAAAAGGAAGAAAGAAAGAAAAGGGGGAAAAAAGCAGGCTAATTCTAAGAAAAACAAATAGCTAGAGGATGTTATCAGAGTGCATGCTGCTAAAAACACCTAAACAAGCAAAAAAAGGAAACCGCATTCCGACGGCGATCCTTCTTTTAGGGATATAGTACTATGTCTGGTTGGTGCTGCTAGTGGAAGAACCCCAGCGAGAATGAAGTTATAACTACTTAACACATGAGGGTTTTTACCAGAAGTGATTTGTTGTCCGACTATATAAACCTCTTCTACATTAAGTAAGGTGTTGAAGCTTTGTTTGAGCTGCTAAAAGGATCTGTGGTGCATTTTCATCCGAAGCTTGAAATAAGCCTGCTGGCCTCTCCATCCTTACAAATGCTTTAGCAGGGATTAATGGGAAATCCCTCCACACAAGATGTTTATCACCGTAGGGGGGAGACAGAGAGGCGTGCTCGGTGCGTCTTGTCTTAATCAACTGTCAGGAACGGCTTGACCTAATTAGAAAGGCTTCACGCTAAGCAATGTTGCATTTATTCAACCGCAGTGTTGCTCAACTTAACAAATGAGACTCCACCAACAGACCCCAACTTGTCTGAGAAGCTGAGGGGGAAAAAAAAATAAAATAGGCGAAGGTTCAGCACGTTACGTTTCTGTGCCCTTGGTCCAAACACTTCACTTCCTTTCTTGGAGATGTAGGAGCCAAAGGAAGGCCGTGGCAGAGGAGAACGTGTACACAGACTGAGTGTGTCCTGGCAAGAGCTGCTAACCACTTCCACTGAGGACTTTCAGCTACTGTTCCTATGGACACACTTACACTAATACATTATTTCCTCGCATCATCTCTGTTTATTGTCGGCTTGTCTTCTCCACGGCGCATTCATGTCCTTAGCTGGGCCTTCAACAATGCAACATGACATGGAGTGCTTTCTTCCTCAATGTACCGATCACGCCGGGTATTTCTGCGGAAACGAGGAGAAAAATGTGCCCAATACGGCGCCGGTCCTGGTCAGTGTTTACTGCGGAAGGATGAGCGCATTATTCGCTGAAATGTTTATTTGCAGGCTGTCGTTTCTGAAACTTGGCGAGGGGTTGGGAAGGAGGTCAGAGAAGTTCAGAATGTTCACCCTAATCTGATCTCTGAACAGTTCGGTAGCATCTTCAGGCATTCTTTTATCCTTTCATACATAGTGTGGTTTCTTTTTTGTTGTGTTTCCCCAGTTAAACTTTTTAGATGAGATACCAAACCTATTCTTTTATCAGTCAAACAATCAAGGTAAGAAGTAAAACAAGCAGTGGCCAGTTTCCAAACTTCATCTGGGACAGACAACTAACTGTTGATTGTTGAAAAGTTACATTTTGTTTGTGATGTAGTACAAGGTACTTTTTTATTAATTTTTTTATTATTACATGCCAGTATTTACTTCACTAAGGGCTTTAGCATTAACCCTTAGTTAACACGTGTCCAAAATGTCTTGGTATGCTTTAAGACTGCCCTTACCTGGACGTAATAGACGTAGCCCAAACCCTGAAAAACAGGTGTGTCCCAAAACTTTTGTCCATGTATTATATTCAGTGGTAATGTAATGAGCGTACAAGTGAAACAATTTTCTAGGCAGCCCTAGGGTTCCCTCTACTTTTCAGACAAACTAAATATGTGTAGGGAGCTCTAATTGTTTCAGCCATTTTTAGTCATTTCTAGAAATATAACGTAATAAAACCTTAAACCAAATTATTATTCCTAAACACGTGTTAGACAGACATGATTAAATGAGCATGATACTTATTCTCTGTTGCGCGAGTTGGTAGTGAAGTATCCCTGCCCTGCATACAGCCTTAATCTTGTGCTCATTTCAGAGAAAGGGTTTGTTAATAAACCAGTAAGTTGGATCAGGTGTGCTGGGAGAACAGAACATGAGTTCTCCAGTGTGGGTTATGGCTTAAAGCTCAATACTCAGACCTTGATAACCAACCAGTCAAAGACAAGGGAAGGTGAAGAATTTGAAGAAAAAGTGAAACGGCATGCTGTTAACATTTCGTGCACTCACAGCAAGCATAGCTACCTGCGGCCTCGGACTTGGTGGGACTATCCTGTAGGCCATACATCCATACTTCAGGTAGAAGAGCAGAGGCGAAGGAAAAGACAGAGAAAGAAAAGAGAGAAAGGAAAGATCACAGTTATTTAAAACAGTGAAGCACAGAGAAGCACTCCTGTTTTACGAACATGCAACCAGTTGGGGAACTGAACCTATGATAAAATTCGTAAGATGAGCCCTTAATGAGAACCCTTCATTAGTCTCATTTGAATTGCAGCAAAGAGGACAGAACAAGTGAAAAAAGAACACATACACACACATATTTTATCTGCGCTACATTTCGGACACTTTTCTTCAGGGATTTGCTGAAACTACTCAAGCACGACTGTGGTTAAACAGCCCCGCAGCCACGCTGATAAGATTTCTTCTGGTCTGGCCACAATAAAAGGGACATGGCGCTGAAGGGTGTGCGTATGTGGACCAGATCTGAGGGGAGGGGAGAACTGCAGTTTGACCTCCTCACACACACGGTCATACACTGCATCAAACTCCATCAGGAAATTAAATGTCATGCGGAGAGAATACAAGGAGACACTGGGGTGCATGGGGGAGGGGGGACCAAAACGAGGACACAGGGAGGAGTGTGTGAGCATGTGTGTGCGTGTGTGTGTGGGTGGGTGTGTTATTCTACTCTCAAATACTTCAGAAGACCATCAAAACATGCATATCGCTTTCGTCTATATGACGACAACATCACCATGAATAACATCATAACTTTCAAAACACACCATGTGCACACAAACACACACACACACACACAGAGCTGTAAATCTTTAGCAGAGACCAATCAGGTCTTTTTCACCCCCCAAGTCCCTCGGAGGGACCCCTCCCACCATTCCTTCACTTTTCTGTTCCACCTAATCTCTCCAGTCCTCACTGGACTGCAATCCAAACCCCCCCCCCACACACACACACACACACACAAACACACACACCCCTCTCACTCACCCACCCCCTCTTGACTGCAACTGACACTGTGTCTCAACAACAATAACATTTCACCAGTCAAGCAACACGTGTGTAAAACTACCATTCAGACACCATTCAAACTGACATCCACATACTGGACTCAATTCATGTTAGCCACAGGGCAGGTCAGCCTTCCAGAAAAAAAAACAGTCAAAACCATCTGAGATTGCAAGAACAGCTGGTTTTTTAGACAAGGAGGACGATTCAGGCTCATATGCTACTCTATTTCACACAATGCCATTAGTGCTTGTGATGGCTATCTGCAAAAAGCACTCTATAAATAAAATTTACTCACTTAATGGTGAACATTAAGCTTTCATTACTCTAGAGCTGTAGCTCTAGTGAAGGAAATAAACTAAAACATCTTCTTTGGTGTACGACATTAGTGGTAATAGAAAAAAACTGTTGCTTAATTTTTGGTGAAATTGCACAAAGTACAAGAATGAATCTGATTTATACTGAACAGTTGTGAGTTCGAATCCCAAGACTGTTAGTAGCACCTCTGATATATCCTGGCTGCCCACCCCTTCACTTGGTAAATGGGTTTAAATGCAGAAGAAGAATTTCCTGCTGGTCACTGTGTGCGGTGGTGTTCACGTATGACAATATGGTCGCTTTACACCTGCATACTTTATATAATTAGATAAAAATCGGTTTGTCATTCTGTCTTAATTATAAGAACGGACTCTTCTGTACTTTAAGAAGGATTCAGATGCCTCAA
>JBBKCR010000080.1:18953206-18964026 GCA_037577295.1 Ladigesia roloffi | reverse complement strand
TATTGTGTTTTTATGGCTGTGCTTGAGAGAAACCATCGACCGGAAACAAATTCCCTGTATATGCACACACATATACTCTATTCTGATTCTGATTCTGATTTCCTCATCTCATAGCACTGCTAGCAGCCCATTAGCATGAAGAAAAAAATCAGAGCTGACCTTAGAGTGTCCCATTAGAACACTTGCTCTAGATCTGCTTCTCTCCCCAGCAAAGCAAACAAAACCACTTGTTGTGTACAAGGAAAAAACATTCATATCTAGTAATTAGATCTACAAAAAACTTTATCATGGTTGTGAAATGGCTTATTATATGTAACTTCAATGAGAATCAGAATCAGTATTATTTATAGATCCTGCTTAATACTTGATGTAGCTAAAGTTCGAGCTTCTTTATTTTTGACCAAAATGCGTAAATGTTGGATTATGTTATTGTCTTAACACTAAAACCAACATCAACTGGTATTAGTGCGGATGCTCATGGCGCAAAATAGAAAATCTGACTTCTAATGAGGCCCATACTTTATGTTTACACATACATTATGTTTACTCTTTAAATTAAAAAGCAGCTTTTGTAAAATCAATCTAAAAACATCTCCACAATAAGATTTTCTTATCAGCACAAAACAGCATTCAAAAACTGACGTAGTCGTCCCTCTCATCTACGGCTCTAAAAGCGAATCTATGATTTTTCACAATCTATACCAAATGTCTTCTGCCGTGCTTAAATATAGGATATTGTGAGAGCAAATGGGATATTGCTATGGTGAACAATAGACAAAAGGAGGATTTGGTTCTGCGTACAGGTAAACAGTCTGGAGAATAAGGCCACAAGGAGACACTTAAACTTTGTGGCAACAGTGGACATGCAGCGCAGGCCTAGGGGGTGTTAGGCAGTGTGTCATTACATTACACTGGCACACACACACCAAACCGTATTATTTTGTATCTATGGAGCTAAACACACAACCGCAAGCCGACAACAGACTAAGCCACAGTTAAACTCGGCCGAAGCCCCCCTAAAGCAGCTCTAATACGCCTGCCTCATGTCTCAGGCTCCTCTGACCAACAACAATGAGGCTGGAAATTCATAACTATAACGTAGCTCTGTGTAAGTCATGAAGATTTATGGGTAAACATTGGATGTGGGTTGCTGAAATAGTTGTAATTCAACCCACAAAGGCCTTTCTGAAGCTCAGTATCCATCAAAAGATACTGTGTCTTTGAACAGAGTAATTACTTTTTACTCTCATTGAAACAGAAGAAGAAATATAATCAAAATTGCGCATCCTCAGCTTTTAGTGACTGTCATATTTGTGTCTGAGTAGAAGAAGCGGTATACTACTATAATGAAAGGTTATATGTTCACATGCAATCTTGTATTGTAGAAAAAAATAAAACCTCCTTAGCATGGTCCTTTTTGATCAAACATAAATGAAATTATTTATATAACTATTTATTTAGTCATGTTATCATCTCATAACAGTGTGGTAAAGCAACAGTCTAGACTTCTAAGAGTCAGTTGTATGATTCCACCATGAATAATCAGTGATTAATGCTTTGCAGAGAGCTCAGCAAGGGATGTCTTTCTTAAAGTCAAATAATTATATCAAAAAACTTTAAACATTTACAAACAGTCAGAGCTCACCAAAGACCCTCGGAGCTGATTTTATAACAAACAATACAATGAAATAAATACAAATCAGGCGTGGAAAAATATGAGACCCCCTGACAGTGTAGCAAGGTGTTTACACAGTCCATTTGAAATTAAAATGATAAAATAATGGCAGAATATGTATGAGATGTACATAATAAATCATTAAACTGACAATCTGGACACAAAGTTTTATTATATTTATAATTAGGCGGAGAAAAGCATCTTAAGACTTGATGTAAAGAAATCAGTGGCTAATGCAGATGTATCTTTTCAGATGTAAACTAAAGCTTAGAGGCAGCTCATACAATGACTCTTACACTGGTTTCAGCCTAACTTAGCTTTATATTCAGCTGCTAGCTAAACTCCCCCCATTCGCACAATTCCGACAATGTTGGGAGGGTGAAGGATAGAGTGTACGATCTCTAAGCCCTGTGAAGTCACAGCATATTTTCAATGTGCTGCGTTTGCAATCTCCTGGGGCAGCTCGAGAGGGTAACGGATGTTCACACTGGGTAGAATCATGGTGAGTGATGCGGGGAGATGGAGAGATTTCCCACCCACCCAGAGAGATCAAGGCTCTTGGACTCCTGGACACGGATGACTGTGGCATCACGAGGGATTGAACTTAACCCAGCAGCTTAGCTTCATGTTGTTTTACAGTTCTATTTGGTGCTGCTTGAGATTTTTTAGCTCCTGCACCAGCGTTCTACACTAATATTCGGCATTCCGTATTGTTAATTGTTCTTGTAATTGCTCTGAGCTAGTGAGACGTTGTCTGACTTTGACTTGTATAGCAGGATTTGTTGTACAACGATACAAACTGTGGTCGCGTGGTTCCAGTGCAATCGTAGTTATGAATTAATGGGTGTACGATAAATATTCCATTAAGATTCATTATAAAAGCCTGTAACCAAAACAACAGTTTGGCAGCAGATTTTGCTGGTATTGTTTAATGTTCCATATCTGTGGAAAATGCAAAAATTTCATATCCGTTTTTCATTTAATGCACTTTTAAACGTCCTGCACGATGCTTGTTCCCTCCGCTGGTTGGCATATCTGCCCTTCGCCTGATATGTGATTGTTATTGATCTCCTGGCAAATGTATAAAAGTATAAACGTGAAGCGGAAAGTGTAAAGGTAATGGCATTTCAGCTATAATACTCAACCTCCATTAACTTAAAGTGTTTGTCAGCAGAATGTCAAAATGAGTTACAATGTTGCTGAATGTGCACTTTGATGGAAATCAGTGCAAACGTGTGACGCTATGCACTCAATGGTTACGTAGTTACATGACTCATCCTTATATGTGAGAGTGGATTGGAGGAACCTGACCAAAAAAAAAGGAATCTCACTTAGAGAGAACTGCACTAGAAGTGTTGTAATAAAAGCATCTCCGTTAAATATCAGTTTGGTAATGTGTCTCGACTATAAAAAGCCTATATATGATCAAATTTTTTTGTCCGTACAGGGTCAAGTTAAAGATGAGCCCAATATTTTTAGCACAGATGGACAGATTAACAGAGAAAGATCCTAAGCTGCCACTATATGTTTTCATGGTTTATACACTTAAAGACAGAATTCCAAACACAAGAACCAGTCAAATGAAGATTTTTTTAGGATACTTATAGTTGATTCATCTTCATTGAGTGCATTGATAAGCAAACTGAGCCCACATTCTCAAACCGCATATTGTAAAGTGTAAAACAATTTACAAAACCACATGGTCATTAGCCTCAGTGAGATGATCCTGAGATTTTAATAAATTGTGAAGCATCACATTCCTCTGGACTCTTTTGATCTCTAATCACCCTTATGAATTGCCAACCCACGCATGAACCCCCACCATACCATGTGCTCATTTCCTCAAAAAGCTGCTTCTGTCCAGCCTGAACAGCAGTTCTAGGTCTCGTTTAGCCAAATTTACCATGTCTACATTTCACATTATATTTATTTGGTATTTTTCTGAGCCACATGTTATTATTTGTTGTTTTTCTTTTTTAGTTAAGCTATTAAGCTATCCTTAATTACACTAAGTTACAGTTTACAATGCATTTTATTAACTGAATGAATGAGTAATGTGCTGTGAGCCCTCCTCTGCCAGTGACAAAAAAATAATAACATTTTCTCTTTATATACATAATTAATATTACTAATGTTACTAATGTTATTGTATACATTTGAAAGAATATGTAGGGTAAATCCTGAAGTTTATAAGGCGTGGTGTCTGTATGTGTTCATAAATAGAGTAACACAGTGTTTTAATCTTAGACTTCTAGTGTTAAACTGTGCTCTGCTGCTTCTTGGTAAAACATAGTCATAATGCGGTGGCATCTTTAAAAGTTTATGAAATGAGTCTGTTTCATATCTACTTTAGCTTGCTTTCTTCATCCTACCATCCTTCTCAGTTTGGACAATAAGGACAAATTTAATAAGGATGAGTTACATTCCAAAGAGCATAATGCTTGTAAAACTAAGGATGGATCAACAATGGATTTTATGGATTTTTTTTACAGCAAAATTGGTGTTTTTTGTCTATTCTTGTTTTTAACCTGAGGCTCACAATGTGTAGACTAAACAAACACACTGGCCCTTTTCCAGTATTTTCTATTAGTTAAAGATACACTATGCATAACAGTATATATTGCTAAATGAGCAAAACTAGCATTTTAAATTCATAAAGAGAAAAATATAAAAGTAAACTATACGTTAGAGGAGACATGGCTATTTGGTTTAATAATGACATTTTGCTTTATGTTGTGGGAGTGTGCAGACCTGACTGATCTAATTTACCTCATTAAATTACAGCACCGATCAGCCAAACCCAAAATACAGTGACATTTCTAACTGTGTGTTATACGCAAAAACGTGCCAGTTCTAATCCTCGCCTATAATGTAATCCTAAATAAAACTGATTTGATTTGACTTGACCTGATCAATAACCCCTATTTGTGAGGCCTGGCTTGCCAGATGGTGCCTCTTAGTCCCTGTTAGTCCCATCCTAGGATCAACTGTGTCTGATTCCATGAGGACAACTTCCTCCTAAATCGGAATTACTGTCATTTCCCAGGCGTGGGGCCAACTGTTGAGGGAGCCCACCAAACTCAAGTGTCTCAAATCTTAGCGACAATCCAGAAAGAGTGATTAGACTCAAGCTTGACGGACTTGGAAAGCACAAAGAATTGGAGGTAGAAGGCTTTTGTCCTGGAGAGGGAGATTTGGTTCCCATTTCGAGCTAATGGAGCTCAACAGATGGTCTTGAAAAGCTTGATTAGCGAGATAATTAGTGTTTGGAACGGGGCGAAGGCAGACAAACACACGCGTTGCTTGCAGTTTTCTGGGGGTAGGGTCATCAAGTTCTGAGCAGAACATATTCTCCAGATGACACAACCGCGACTGAACTACATTACTATCTCTTGGTAAGCAAAGCACCATTCCAGGCCAAAGACAATGCCATGAAACTCGCCTTCCACTTTCCTTGTACACATTCCAGCACAGTTGGCCTTTATGGAAAACAAGTTTTGTTTTGTGTTTTTTTGGTCTGACACTGCTCCTTGCAACCTAATACCCAATGACATCAACTGGAATTTTCTGGCCAACTCAGGGAAATATGAGAGTTAGCAACGTCCACGCCTAACGATTAAAATTGAGTTTGTTTTTGAAATCACCCAGAGCTAAATGACACTTTCCAGCTGTTTGCTGGAGTTCCACCTGCCAACCCTGCCGAGAGAGGCAATTAAGATGGAAGGCAAACAGCCCAGAGCTGGAAATGACTAATTTATCCATATGCTCACAGACTGCCCAAGAAAATAAGTGGAAATGGACCCGACGCAGGTAGATGCGAGACCATATGTATGTGCATTACCTCGATACGGCTGAGTAACGGAAATCAAAACAAACCCAAATAGCCCAAGTCTATGGGTTAATGCATTCTCTTCAAGAATTATTCAACCATACACACTACTGATGCAGATAATGAATGGAAGCAAGTACTCCACAGTAAGCAAAACAACAATTGAATATTGTTAAATTTGAATTGTTACTGACTCTAGCTTTGTTGACTGAACCATTCTAAGCTTATCTAAACATATCTGTAACACAGAAAATATAAAAAGCCAATATAAAAAGAATATATGGCCAATTTAAAAAGAAAGGCATCCATTAAACATACATTAACCTACTGTAGGATTGTTTATTTACATCACTATGCCATTACATATTTAATTGCATAAAATATATGCAAAATTCAAACCCTAGATTACTGTGCTTTTTTTCATACACCATTTTCATTTTCATTTTCCTACTGATATGCTTACATGTGTATCATTCCACACAAAACCCTAATGGTTGCAATTTGCTGGTATTGCCAAAGACAATATAGCTCTGTGCCCACAGTCATCAAATCAGTGAACAATGGCAAGATAATGACAGAAAACCTCACCATAATTAGACGTAACTTAGTCAGATCTAATAAAAGTGGTTTCTCCTCTTTCATAAGGGCAGATGTCTTGATGCAAGTGAAATCAACATCTAGCAGAAAGTGCATCCTTCAATCTACATAACCTGATTGTTGTCCTCCATAATGAATACAAATGATTCCTGTTTCCTGTGCGGATATGTTTCTCAGAGGGGATGACTGTGCATCAGGTCAGCTAGAAACTTCTGCATGAGGCCTCCAGTTCGGCTGATAAATCCACACAACCACACACACAAATATACCTCAGTTCACAAAGGTGAAAACCCCAAAGCTTCATATATCTGGTCGATGTCATTTCACACAGAAAAGCACAAACATAAGTCAGAACGATTCCTCCGCAGGCCTCCCTTGCATTTTAGATAGCATCAATCAAGTAATGCTACCAAAAACAACAAGAGTAGTAATGCACAAACCTTCACAAGCCCCTTCTCTCGTTTCTATTCCAACTCATGACATAAATAATTCTCTGTATCATCCTAGCACAGTCCCAACAACGAGTCTGCCATTTAATTTCTTATAATAATGTGATTATGTTCGCAGCGCTGTTATGGCCTTTACTTTGATAGAACACGATCCAACAAGGCCAAATATGTTTAGATTTAGCTGTAATTTTGAAAATAAATAGGAAGATACGGCACACTTAAGTCATCTGGTACCATTATGATGATGATCAAAATGAAATATACTGCTGAGTGCATGTATATTTATTCAGAAATATTCATCACGGTGCATCCAACAATAAGGACAGCATGGAGCTTTTTTTAATACTGTGATTAGGAAGCTCTAATTTTACAAGCATCTATTTCACCTTTCCCAGATGGAGATGTGAATGCATCATCATTTTCTGGGGCCACATATTAATAATTTAAAAGGGGACAAAGTAAAAAATCAGACATCATCAGTTTTAACCAGCTCTGGTCCTTTCTCTATGTGTTTCACATTTTACAAATGGAACTTAGAACTCTGTTAAGGACCCCCATGTTAAAGTTCACAAACACAACATTCACCCTCAAGGTCTCCAGCTGTTTAGCCTCATCTATTTGCAAAAAGGAGCGTTTCACCTTGGACTGCATTTTAACAGAACAGAGGGCATTTGCATACACTTTTTGTATATAAGCCCACATAAATATCCTAGGCAAGCTTAGATTATGGACCTTTACACTGCAATGTAAGACATTTGCTGGGTGTTTCAGATTGTTTTCAAAGAACTGTTCGATATACAGACCAAATAATAGCTAATTTCCTTTTATGGAATAAAGTTTCTGTCTGGTTGACATGTACACTACTATATAAAATACCTTTTTGTTGTTTGCATTCAACAAGCATGAGTGAATTGACTTTGTCAATGCAAATGTAATATCATAATATATAGCCATGTTGTAATGTATGATACTAATGTTTTGTCATTACCTGCCAGCTCTACTGCATTTCATCCTCACAGAACTGCAAGTCATCCAAATACCCAGGGAGAGCAGAGATGTGCAGAGGAAATGCTGAGTAAGGCTGCAGGATGCTGATAGCTCTTAACCTGCATGCTACCACCTGATCAGTGCAACAGGTTTAAGAGGAATGGAGTGAGTGACGAGACAGAAGGGGTCTTACCTGATTTGCGCTTGGAGCCATAGTCCCTGAAAAAGAGGCAACAGCAGAGAGACATGATTAGAGCCCCGGCCAAATACCGTCCTGTCTTGCAGGCAGCCAGCTCGCACCGACCAGCATTCACACACTTACACCCACACACACACACACACACACACACTCAGAGCACAATCTGTATCACTGCAGAGAGACAGAGCGCATGTGTGATTGAGCTTGAGGGTGTGTGATGGAGCTACCGAGAAAGGGCAGCGCATCATGTGACCCAAACAGAGCCCCTTTGCTCTCTCTAACCAGCCATCCACCCCCCGTCTTTTCTTTTTTTCTCTCAGTTCTTTGCTCCGGGGAATATAGGAAGGACCTTCTAAACTCCTGCTTAATGGATTATAATTGGATTAAACTATTTATCCGCTAAGCTACAAGTAGTCATATGTGTGTGTGTGTGTGTGTGTGTGAGCGCGCACATGAGTGTGTGTGTTTGGGACCACAAATCTGTCTGAATGAAAACTGTAGTCAAAGAAAAAGACAGAGACACAAAAGGGGGAAGGTGGAGAAGAATTATAGAATTATGTATAAGAATGTACATGAATGTAGATCTTAGATACTTAGACATACTCACACACAGCTTTGTTTTTGTACCATTTCAAGACATGGAGTAAATAATGAACATATAATATATAATAATATGCTCAAAATGTAACAAAATTAAATAAAATTAAACACAATATTGTACAAAATGCAAAGCTATCTGTGAAATTTCAAGGAAGTTAACATCAAGAACAAAGCAAAAAATGAAAATAAAAAAGCTTTTCAATATCACATCAAAGATTTTTGTAAATTGTTTGTACATATAGCTACTTTTTAAACTTTGACATTAGCCTCAAAGCCATATGAACTATATTTGGTTTAATAGAACAACTGTTTTAGAACAATTCTTACTGAACTTTCAGTTCGAGAGGACATCTGGACACTTGTGAGGACTTGTAGTGCAACACCTGTGAGGACATTTGGTTCTCACGAGTACCGCACTACAAGCGTGTGCCCACACGGAGTACATCATTGTCATTAATCGTAATAATCATCATCCTGCTGACTAGTCTTTCATCATTGCACTCATCCTTTCCTTCCCTGCCTGTCTCCCTTTTCCCTTCTCATAGCATCTTTATCTCTCTCTGCCATCCCTTCCACTATCAGTCTCTCCCTTCGTGTCTCCCAGTTGGATATGAAAGCTCTCTTTCTGCCCGTCAACCCTGAGGTCACCCAGAACGTCCTGGAACAGCAGCCATGCAGAATGGCCCCCTTTGTAGGCCAAAACAGGAATAGGACAGAAACAAATTCACCCGGGAACTGTTTAAAGGAATATTTCATTGAAAAATCTCATTTCCAAATTTCCCCAACTGCACCCAAGACACACTGGTGTCTGTACATTGCTTCTCTAGTTTCACACTGTAGACATTAACTTATTTTCATTAATGAACATTGTGCAAACATGATACCTGAGTCAACACACTTTCTCAAGGCAAGTCGAGTGGCTATGGGTTTATAGGCACTGTATAACACACGGTCATCTACAATAGTGGTCTGGTGGTTAGGGAATTGCCCCTGTGATCGAAAGGTCATAGGTTTGAATCCCGGTTGGCACCACTGAGGTCCCCACACACTGCTCCCAGGGTTCTGCATGGCTGGCTGCCCTCTGCTTCACTAATTGGGTTAAAAGCAGAGAATTATTTCATGTTGACTATAAAGGGCCACTTTATGTTGCTTTTCTTCAAAAATGAACATTTGTGGGTCATATAATTAAAAATTGGTAGATGCGGCAGAATTTATGTCCAAAAGCACCAAACCACAAACCTCAAACCCTTCTTGCCAGACATCGTTTGGGATAAGTAAAAAAAACAGAGTAAATCTGTTTGTCTACTAAACTACTCCTTTAAGTCTCACACAGCCTGCAGTTCAGGCCATATAGTAGCAAACTAACATGTTTCAGTCCAATAAAGGACACACCATTCACAGTAGCCACATATTCTAATAGCTGGAAAGTCCCCAGTGTGCCATTTTTGCTTTAAAGGCTCTGTTTCAGGCCAAACAGCATGTCAATACACTCCATTGTGGATGGATACTAACTGCTATTGACTATTTCAAGCCTTTAATGACTTATTGAACAAAACAAGTGGTTAGCAGTTATGGGCTCAGACTATTTAGAAGCATTCTGTGTGTTCAAAGTGATGCTTAATGGCCTGCTATGCTGAAAGAAATAACTTCACGGCATCACTTGGGTGCCTTTAAAACATAGAAAGAAAGAACTACAGTTCCCGGAGTTACAGCTCCCATGTTCAAATTAAACGGAGGTAAGCAGAGGGAGCAGAATTTTATATGTTTGTGTTTCTATCCGCACACGTGTTTATGTTTCTCCCCTGGCCATCGAGCGACAATATATCAAAGTAAATCCAGCTTTAAGCAATATTATACAGGTTAATGCAGAGAGATGTTTTTCCAAGTCCTTTTGGACCAGTTCCATCGGTCCATTCATTACATGCAAAGGGCAGCTGGATATTTCAAAAGATGCAAAAAAATAAACAAAAAAGCGAAGGTATGTAGCTGGTATGTGGAAAGCTCCAATAATCCTAGAGTTTTACATTTAATATAAATACTTGCCCTATGTATCCCAGGTGTGTATAATTTTCTAGACGTGTAAGTAATATACATATAATATACACACATACATCATCATACAACGTGTTGTTTTTTTGTTTTACGTTGTGTCAACATTGTGGGGCAATGGATATGGTCTAAAATTACTTCTATACTCTTTTTACAGTGACTTCTATTTGTTCTTTAGTAAATTATGATGATGCTTAGACTTGCGTATTATTGTTCTTAACTTAGCGTTCCTATCTTTTTATTATCACACTGCTGTTCATAACTTTTATTTTTTTTGTAATTATTAGTGTGATTGACTCAGCAATCACTACTACTAGGGATGCACTGATACCGATACCGGTCTCGGGTATCGGCCCCAATACCGCATTTTCTAAAGTACTCGTACTCGTTAAAAGTCTCCCGATACCGTGGACCGATACCACGGTCTGAGAAATG
>JBBKCR010000080.1:18906113-18916837 GCA_037577295.1 Ladigesia roloffi | reverse complement strand
TTAAGAATATTTTAAGTACATTGTGTTTCATAGTGCACAGAGGCCCTATCTGGACCGTTTTGGGGACCCCTGGACTAAATAATGAATCACAATTGGAAATACTTTTTCGATTTGTCTTAGTCTCAATGGGGGCAAGAGGCAAACTCTCCTATTCATGAACTACAGCTCTCTTAGAAGCATCTCTCTTTAGAAAGTCTAGAGCAGGCCAAATTCCAGCTGTTTAAACAACCAACTCTAAACACGAACACTGGGAGCTGCTGGAGCTGCGGTTGCGAATCAGCTGCTGCTAATTACAGAAGCTTGATGTCACCCCTGCCTGACGGAGGGAGGCCGCTACAAGTCCTCCCACCTGTAAAACGGTGCGTTAAAACGGTGATGAAGCAGCTGCTGGAGCACCAAGGATGCCTCGACGCTTCGTAAAACACACAGAGCGGGGGGAAAGGGGAGGGCAGCCTCGTTAACACCCCGGGCTCTCCCCGCATGCTGAAGTGAGACACGCCGAGGATTTCGCTCATGGTTTCCTACACGTCATGTTTCGCTCCATTCCTTAAGCTAAGGGCCCCACGCCAGGCCGTCGAGAAATACCTGCCGGTGTATGGTAGTGGTTGCTTTAATTGCCCCGCACGTAAAAATGTGTTGTTTTTTAAGCTACCGGTGAAAAGGGCTGTTAATAGTTGTGGGGTTCCCTGGATGCTTCCTGCCTTCCACTCGCTGGGCTCAGGCTTGGGACCGGGCCAGTGAGGCTGTTGGGGTTTCTGTCTGACACACACAAACACACACACATGCTCACACACAGCCGTATTTCAGCACCACAGCTGAGACTGAGTGGAAAATCTGCGCATTGCCTGGCAATGTTGCTTACCACAGGCACTTAGCCTTTTAACAGTTCAAATAAACAATGGCCTCCCCCATAGGCTCTCCATACATTTAGCACGCACGGGCCCATCCGTGCGACTGGAAAACTCTCCCGACACGTGAAGGCTCCAGATTTCACTCTTATCTTTTTAGATTAACGGCTCCATTTCTGTACTCACGACAGATTATGTAAGTGAACATCATTATCTAACAGCTTTATCAGCTGTGTGTGGATTTGGAGGCAGGCTGCTCCAACCAGCTGCCTGAGCGTGCGATAATCTGTGTCACCGCTAGAGGGCAGCAGTCGTGAGGCTGTCTACTCGATCCTCATCCGTCCAAGAAGTTGGAGAACCTCACTTTAGACTCGGACACACACACCGATTTCAGTCAAACTAAAGTGGGACACTTCAACTTGGAAGCACCTTGATTTTACCATTGAGGATATTTGGATTTCTGCATCCAAAGTCAAATCATATATCACGTTTTCCTGATTAAATAGGCTGTTTTTCCTATTGAGTATCTGTAAATGATATCTGCTTCGATCGTTTGCTATGTACTGTGTCAATTAAAAAGCACTCTTGCGATTTCAGGGTGTGTGGGTGGGCTGAGTAGAAATTTATGCATATATGTGATTTTAGTTTTCATGAGATAATTCTGCAGATTAAAGGAGCCCCCAACAATACTGAAATGGCTCTTTTCCCATTTCCCATGAAGCCCTGAAGGGTTCAGATCACCTTTAAGCACACATACAGTAGAACTCAAGTGGGGAAATGAAAACAAACATACAGCATTAAAAGACGTTGACTGATTAAGAGTGCATACATGACTTTGATGGGCTTTTCTTACTCATTTGTCTGAAGTGACTTCACAAGTATACTGTATTTAATCCCAGTGTCTACGCAAATAAAAACCAAACTCATGTTGTATTGTCACATTTTAAATGTGTTCCTTGTATTATTCATAAAGCATTTAAGTCCTCTTCTAGTTTTCTGTTATTTCAGTAGAATAAATCACCTCGGCTGCACTGAAAAGAGGAAAATGGTGAAAAGTGAGAACATTTTTATAGTTAAACACTAGATCAGTGATCCTGAGCCCAGCTCTGGAAACGACTGTCCTGTCCTCACACACCTGGCCAGTTAATGATCTGAGGAACCTCTTCAGACCTACTTCATTTTTTTTTCTTTTATTTAAGTTGTGAATTCTATTTTTTTACATAAAGTATGGTCTAATGGCCAAATGACTAAATAAAATATGATTAAAAACAACATAACTTTAAAGTCACCTGGCTAAAAACTCAGAGGACAGAGGTCAAATTAAAGGCAAAAATTGACATTAATGAGTTTAATTAATGGACTAATCAGAGAACACACAGCTGGTTCAGTCAAATATAAACCTCAGTTTGTTCCTCATGTTTAATAAGAGGTGTACGTTTAGGATGAACATTTCATTTAATCTCATACTTTTATATAAGTTGGGTGTTTTTTCACCTACAATGTAGCTCTAAAATCACTAAATTAAATATGATTAAAAACAAAACCATACAAGCATTTAGCTGCATGGTTCTTCAGATTTCAGACAGAGGCCAAATGGACATGAATGAGATTTGGATTAATCAGTGGATATTCTTCTGATCCTTTCAATTCCAGTTTTGGACAATCTGTGGTCAATCAGAATGTAGAAAAGTCCGACTTAAAAACAAAAGTATGAAATTAAATCAAATCAAATCAAATCAAATGAAAAGGCTCTAATGGATATTCAAACCTAAACCTCGTGGACACATGTAGAACAAGCTGGGATTTATATCAGACTGGACCAGCTGCAGCTGCCCGTCCTCTGATTAATCCTGATCTCATTTATGTCCATTATTGTCATTTTGCAATAGTACGGTCTCTGCTCTCTGAAAGACACCCATTTATCCACTGCAACTTATATGAGGAAACACTCGAGTTAAAGAACAGCGTGAGTACAAGAGGAGAAAACCACATCTTAAAATCTTTAGGTAAGTGTAAAGCAAGGCTTTAGATATCGGGGGAGAATGATCTCTGAATAGAGAAGTCTTCAGATTTCTGAAGACAGAGAGAGGGACATAGAACATTGAACTTCTCTTGTTTATTCTTTCTTTTTTTCCTTTGTTTTGAAAAAAATAAGTATTTTATTGCTCTTACATTGAGTTCAGAATTTCTGCTCTTATTATAAGTGCGCTGAACGGGTTTGCAAACAAATTAGTTCTTCACAATAAAGATTTCTATTCAATTCTATCCTATAGATAAACGAAGGTTGGAGAGAATAAAATCCCCTTTATACCGTCTAGGCTGCAGGTCGGTCAGAGCTCAGCCAATCAGAGGCCGCGGGCCCCATTGGCCCCGCCCCTCCTCCTTCTGGTACTGATTGAAGTTTCCTCGTTTCTCGCGGTCTCGCGCACATCCTCTTTCCCCCTCGCGCCGGGCGGACCTGTCTCGAGGACCGGAAGCAGCATGCAGAGCGCCGCGTGCGTCTGGATTACCGTCCTTCTGACCTGGGGGAGCGTGTGCGGCCGGAGGTCCGACTCCTCCTCCGCGCTCGCGGGGATATTCCGCACCAGGTGCGCCTCCAGGTGCCTCAGTCTGCACAGCACGCGCATCTCCCTCACAGGAGGACACGTCCAGGTGCGTGCGCGCGTTCGAGTGTGTGTGTGTGTGTGTGTGTGTTAGAGAGAGAGAGAGTTAAAAAAAAGAGAGCGCGAAGCGGTGAAAAAGAGATGGAGGGAGAGAAAGACAGAGAGAAAGAGAGAGAGAAATGGTGAGAAAGAAAGAGAAATAGAGAGAGAGATAAAAAAGAGAGCAAAACAGGAAGAGATGGAGGGGGAGAAAGAAAGAGAGACAGAATTAGGGAAAGAAAGATTGACATGTAGAGAAACAGCATGTAAAGTAAGGGCTGAGATGGACAGAGATAGGCACTGAGAAAGAAAGACAGGGAGAGAAAGACAGAGATATAGTGAGAAAGACAGAAAGAGAGAGAGAGAGAAAGCTTTGTTATTACTGCTAGGAAACAGCATGTAAAATAACTGCCGACTCCGCTCTGTGGTTCAGTACCATGATGTTTTCTAATTCTATTGTGATACCAAATCAGAATCAGACAACTTTATTGTTCCCGGAGGAAATTGCTTCTGTTAGACCTACACACACAGAGACACAGAGACAAGAACAAGATGAAATACAAAGTCTAAATAAACCCAACACAAATCAGCAGAAAAACTCAATATGAGATACACTATCTACACAAATGCAGCGTATAAATACAAAAGAGAAGAAACGTACAGTTCAGTGAATCACTAACAACACAAATAGTAGTTAGGAGTTCATTATCGGATGTAATAGAGATCAGTCATAGATCAGTAGTGTTGATATTAGTATAATAATACGAAATTATATTTCTTATTAAGATAATGAGGCCATTCTGCTTTAGTGCTGCTTCTCCATGCTGAAGGTCTTACAGTTGTGGACATTCCTGTTTTTTCCATGTCCATACACAGCCTTGTGAATATTAATCAGCCATAAATGTATTAATTTTATGGATTTTCATACACTTTCAAAGTATTATGATGCACACAGTGAATGACAGAACAGTCTATGCCTGGATATTGCACACAAAGTGGAAAAAAATTAATTTTATACACTAAAACAACTTGGCAGAGTTAAGGTGTCACATCTGATCCCCAATGTAATGAAGCATTCAGACCAGTTGCAGCAAATGCAGAACAATACGTCAACATTTTGGCACAGACCTGTTAAAAAGGGGGATATTTTTACATTCAGCTTACTTTGGCTTAATTTGGTTTTCTGGACATCAGGTCACTCGTATTGTGGTTCAACTCTTATATCTTCTAATGCTTCTCATGTTTTTACACCATTTAAAAACACCAGCTGCCTATTACACCATTTAATGATGAACAAATGAGTAGGAATGGTAACAAATTGACCCATAATACGACGTTGTGGCATTCTCTTGCTAAAAAAAGGTTGTTTTCATCCCCAGAACAGTTTTGTGGCGGCTTTGTTATGACTGTGTTCTGATAAGATCATCATTAGCTGCCAGATACGTCCCTAATGATATTGCTAAAACTGAAACATGTCAATTAAACAGCCCGGCTGTTTAATTTTTTTCCACTTTGTGGGCAATATCCAGGCATAGACTGCTCTGTCATTCACTGTGTGCATCATAATAATTTGAAAGTGTATGAAAATCCATAAAATTCATACATTTATGATTTAAAATGTACTTAATTAATACACAGCTGATTAATATTCACAAGGCTGTGTAGGGACATGGAAAGAAGGAAATCTTAAACACGGTTCAGCCCGCTCGTCTCCCACACAGAGCATCGTGAATATTTCTGGGATGTTTTTCAAGTTCAAATTCAAATAAAAACAATTTTTGTTGGTCCTCGAGGAACAATTTAAAAGTCGCAGTGGAGCAGCGCACACATACGACAATAGGAATATTTTTTTCATACAAATCTAAGCAAGGAACAAGCAGTGACCAGCAAGGGCTGAGGAAGTGTCTGGGTTGAGATATATAGGCTGTATATTGGCCTGTATATCGTGTATATTGCACTATGAACAATAATAAATGACTAATTAACAGAAGTAGTAAAGTAGTAAGGTGCATAATATTGAAGTAAATATGAGAAATGAGAGACAAGGAGGTCTGGTTTAGGGGGGTGGGTTGGTGTTTGCCCACAAAGTAACTGCTGCTTTGGGTTGAAATGGTTTGAAATGATGGTCTAATAGCCCAGAGTTTCCCAACGATGGACCTGAAGACACCAAGCCCTGTGCATTTAAGTGTGTTGCCTGTTTTAACACACCCACTTTAACTCAGTATGGGGTTAAACACTGAAATGTGCGTGGCCGGGAGCCTCCAGGGCCGAGAAACGTTTACATTCAGATAACCTGATTTTATTTCCTGGGGAAAAATAGGGTAAAATTGCTGCTCTCTGATTCGTAGCTGTTTTTAAAGCAAGAACCGTGACTGCTTGTGTTGTGCATGCAATATAGTTTAATGGACCTGTTTATAGTGTGTAAAATAAGATGCGCTGAAGTGGGGTTTGTGATCCATAGCTAATCATCCAACCTGAGCTCTAATGCACTCGCCGCTGAGTGCAATCAAACGCTCACAGCAGTGTTCCAACATCTAGCCTTCCTGGAGGAGTAGAGGCTGTTACTTTTCCTGTTAGTAGAACTGATTTCAGTTATGTTCATTGAACAGTTGCCCAAAAACCTTTGGACAGCTTGTTACACACCTTAGCCTGCATTTAAAAGACCTATATTAAACTTTTAATACTCAAATAAAATATGAATACAGTTTCCCAGAAATACTTTTACAGCAATCACACACAAATGAAAACACTGGTGCGGAATTTAATAAGGTTTTAGTAAGATATGCAAACATTAGAGAGTTTGTCATCATGCCAGCTATTTTTGCAAGCTTAGTCATAGTCGTAGAAAAAAAAAGTATCTAACTATGACTCACTTTATTACTAACACTAATGTGCTAAGCGTGAGGGAGTTAAAATGCCAGATGCTAAAAACAGTGTGTTAAAATTTCATGACTAAGAGACCTTGTCGTCCCTTCTGGAAAGCTTAATAACTGATTATTTTCTTGCGAAGTCATCCAAACTTATGTTGTGATAGTAGCTTCCATTGAATGGTCGAACGTTTACTTGTTTTGTATTTTTTTGACTGTAGCCATGGATACGTAGATTATCACCATACCTGTACTGGCGAAAACGTCCTTGAAAATGATAGTTTTTCTACGTTTATACGTATTTCTCTGCTTTTCTATTTTTATATGTTTTTGAAACTGAAATTTGATGTCATATTCACTGTTCTAGAGGAACAGAAACTCTGGATAATGCAGGGCTGTTACATCCCTACTGTCAGACAGTCTGATATTTTTTCAGATTTTGGCTTTAACCCCAAAACATCGGTGCATAGTTAATTTTCCTAGCCTACTTTTCAACACTGTTCTCAGGAAAGCCTGCTCGTCATTGTGATTCCATCTATTTATGTATCATCCTGAATTGACTGACAGTTGAGCCAGTTATGATCAGCCAGAATGATCTCCCATGCCCTTTGAGGACGTGGAGAGTCTAACTTTAGGCCATTGTGATTTCTATGGCAAAATATAAACAATCTATATAAGCACACAGGTCAGAGCACATAACCACCTCATTACTTCTGGTTTACTTTTGCACGTAGTTTCCGCTCTGTCTGCAGCATCTACACCCGAACAATAATAATTGTATATTATGTTTAATAACAATTCTAATTATGCCGTCTAATCTTCGTGTTATCCTGTGTCGGCCCCCTAGTTCCCCACCAGTTTGTTTGTGTTGTTGGAAACCAGCCTAGGTCCTTCTTAATGAACATTTCTCTTCAGAGGCTGAAACCAAAGAGCTCAAAGGACGTCCATTCAGCAGCAAACGTCTATTCAAATCATCCGCCCTCAACCGTGCAACGCTCGTCCTTCTATCTGAGCCAGACATCAAAACATAGACTGTGGAGGCTGAAGGCATCAATCTCCGTTAGAGCCCGGACGTCTCTCGTCGGCTCGTGACCAGGGAGATGTTATCGAGAAGTGACACAAGGCTAGAAGCTCTTTATTGTGGGAGTGATGGAAAAAAACTCAGCCATTGTTCAGGCCGTTCCAGTGCAGTCCTATTCAAACAGCAGTCAGCGTTGTCCCCCCCCCCCCCAACGTTCTGGAAAGGCCTTTGCCCGTCAACGCTCTTGGCTCGTTCAGAATGAGCGCCTTTCATTTGTGCTGATCATTGAGAATCATTGTGTTGGTGATCCCATAGCTCCCGCTCTCGAGTGGGGTGAGGAGCCATTTTCGTCAATTATCTCCTCAGATATGAGATGGAAATGAGGGTCGTGGGTTTATCTCTACTGCTTTGGTTGAATGAATCATCGTATCGTCAATTCTCGACGCCCCCTAGAGGGCAGTCCTGAATAACGATTAGCCAAATTAGCTTAGCTTTGAGGTGGTCCAGCCTGTGGTCCATGGTTAGCCAGTTCAAACGGCTTCTCTAGATGCCCCCTCGTGCTTTCTGCGATTGGTCCTTTGACGGCGAGTGGCCGTTTACTGCTCTCCATTCATCACTTTTTATGGATTTGCGTAAACAGGAAAAAAACAGGCAGAGGTCTACAAGCATGAAGTCGCCTGGCTTAAAGCGCTACACGCTCCTGACGTGATAATATGCAGCCCTGGAGAAGAGTAATAGAATTCCCTCTGTTCAATTTCACCCGTAATAAAACGGATTCGGTTGACATTCCAGCAGCGGACATGCATTGGCTTACATGCCAGACATGCTGCATTATTGCTGGAGGCGCTGTCTATTGATCCTCCTAGTCACCACAGATTTGTTTGACTCTCGTCGGCCACAGTGGCCCAGATTCAAACAGGCTTGCAGAGCGACATTATCATGGCGTCGGGTTGTTTTACAGCGTTCACATTCGACGCTCATACCGAGGCATGTAATCCCAAGGAAGTGACCCACATGGAAGTTCAGCCTGGGAACGGGAGGATTATGTTTTTGTTTTTGAGCTCGCAGAAGCCCATTGTCCCAAGCTTTGCGTGACTAGCCAGACGCTGCCCGCTCAGCAATGAACCCGGTTTGTATTTGCCAAAGGAGCTAAACTCTGACAGTTCACAACATGCTAAGAAACATTCCAAGATTTGCTGTGCAAACAGACATTGTGATTGCGAGAGCTGGTGAGAGGTTTATGGTGTGGACTCCTAGGTAACTGAACGGGGAACTAAACAGACACCGCATCTCATTTTTGAGTGAATGTTTGTCTATTGAGGGACACGTCCGACTGGAAGTGAGAGTGAAAGGTCAGGGCCGGGCAGGTGCATAAATCTGCTTTTTGGTTTCTCCAGTTCAGTGTTCACCTTTTCACGTCAGCCCCAGAGGCCTGACTTTCGCTGAAGAACGAGTAATATGGCAAAAATGTACATTTACAAAACTTTTGCACAATCTGCAGTTCGTTGTAAAATCCACCGTTGTAAAAGTTATTGTCCAATCTGACATAGAGGTTTTATATTCTAAAGAAAAAAACGAGAAAATGAGTTACATTGATTGATTGAGCCAGTTATTAAAAAGCGCAACCAGTTTTTCTAGTCCAGTTTTAAATTGAACATTGAACCTGAGCTCCTCAAATTAGCTTCTAAAAGCAGTCCATGATGCTCAAAACATCTTTAAACTGTACAAACAAACTGAAAACACACCTAACAACATGACATCATGCAGTGTGAGTGTGGGCTTGCATTTTTGTACACTCCAGTGCCTAATCCAGCAATTTGTTTTTCCCGAACATCGGCCAAATACCGATACCTGCTATCATTTTATCACCCTCTCTATTAATTACTAATTCATTAATTACTAATGAATGGTTAATTAGAGTACACCTATACACACGTCCATATTTTATATTACAAATTGTATATTGTACGTTTTATAGTGTACTATTGGTATCGTTTTTATTGTATTCAGTTGTTTTGTACGTTTCACTCTTCTTACCTTTGTACTTTGTACTTCCTCCACTTTCTGCCATGACAATGCAAATTTCCTCCTAGTGAGACTAATAAATGTTTATCTTATCTTACTTGTTATTATGTATTGAGTTACTAAACCTTGTTTAGTCTTGTTTGCCAGCACTCACAATACACTCAAGAGAGTGTACATCGTCAACGATAGCACTATCCAACTGGCCACCAGTGTAATATAGAACTGTACACGCCTTTTTGCATAGAATGACATGCTTGAAATTGGAAAAGGTTGCCAGATATTACTGCTGCCATAAAACTTTATGCTTGTTTGTGCTTTAGAAGCAGACATAAACTGCTTAAATCAATAAATAAATTAATTAAATGAACAAATAAAGAAATAAGTCCATCTCATGAATGAAGTCTGATTCTAGGTTGCATTTTCTCATGAAGTATGTGGGGTTTAATTAAACGTTATGCATAATTGGTGTTTCGTGTTGTTGCGCATGGGATAGGAGAATGTTCACTCCAAATATGTTTTTATATAACAGGTTGCAACATGATTCTTAATTCTTTTTTCTCTCTCTCTCTCTCTCTCTCTCTCTCTCTCCACAGAGTAATGGGTCCCTAGGCTGGTGCCAAGGCCATAAGCAATGTGCAAAGGTAATTTCTGTCAAAATTACATGTCATTACGTTGCCATTTGACATAAAGTCGGTGAAGATCCGTCACTTTAAAACATTGGTATGCTCACATGCCTCGGATAATGACATCATACATCACTCTGAGAGCCCTGTGTCAGTTCCTGCTTTGGATCCATTATTCCTGTGCAGGGTGCCTTTCCTACAGAAGTGAATTTATGATATAGTGGCTGAGCTCTTGGTCAAAAATATAATGAGACTGAAACAAATGAAGTTGAAAAGCTGCTGTGTGGTCTGACGCGATTTATGCAGGTCTGTGCTTTTTTAACTGCGAGGCAAAATGCTAATTTCAGCACAGGGCTCAACCCACTTTTCGTAATGAGGAGATTAACATTCTGCAGCAGGCCTGTAATTAAATAACAGTATCGCGCTCATAGCGGAGAGGTATAGGGCTGAGATGCTGCCAGCACAGATTTTTCCACACTCTTCATCCTACCGCGCCGTTTAAAGGGATCTCTCTGTCTCTCTCTCTCTCTCTCGCTGTCTCTGTCTCTCTCTCTCTCTCTGTCTCTCTCTCTCTCTGTCTCTCTCTCTCTCTGTCTCTCTCTCTCTGTCTCTCTTTCTCTGTCTCTCTCTCTCTGTCTCTCTCTCTCTCTCGCTTTCTCTCTCTCTCTCTCTTTCTCTCTCTATTGTTCACCCTGTCT
>JBBKCR010000080.1:18855204-18869602 GCA_037577295.1 Ladigesia roloffi | reverse complement strand
GTTTTACACACACACTCACATTGTTCTACACACTACCACACTCACAACACACACACACACACAATGCTCTACACACACTACTGCACTCACAACACACACACACACACACACACACTGCTCTACACACACTACTGCACTCACAACACACACACACACACACTGCTCTACACACACTACTGCACTCACAACACACACACACACACTGCTCTACACACACTACTGCACTCACAACACAAACACACACACACTACTGCACTCAGAACACATATGGAGGCGTTTCTTTATACACACACACACAGCAGCAGCAAACTGTACAAACGGTGAACAGAATAAAAGGAAAATGGTCCCTTATATTTTCCATGGCTGTATGAAGGCCAGTGAGATTCTTCTATAGGGCTTGCAGCACGTTGCCCATTTACACTGAGAGATAAAAAGAGATTGGAAAATGGTTGTAGAAAAATGGCTTGGCTCTATTTTTGTCAATACAAATATGTGAGATGTTTATCTCATGCAAAAATTAAAAATGCAGGGGGAAAAAGCATTTTAAGTAGTACCATTAAGAGTTACTGCAGCTACATAGAGCTGTATGGGTAGAGAAATACAAACTAGGGGAGGGCGGTGCTGTAAATGCACATCTCAATACTTCTGGCTGTTTTCTGATTGCACAATGTACATCACAATATTGCGTACAGATATTACGGTTTGATAAGCCGATCAGAGAGAAAACAAAGAGAAGTGCTACAATTGAAAATATAAAACTATTAAATACAAAGATGTCTTTTACAAACTGATTTGCACGAAATCAAATTTATTTCTATATAATAAAACATGCGACTGGTTCCTTAAGTACTGACAATATCCACAATGGACATCAATGATACCAATAAATGTTAAATATCGCCCACCTTTATATGGAGCTGTTAGAATATTAAGACGAGTATAATTGATTATGATGATATAAGAAACCAAACATTCAATTCATTCTAATACTTTGATCTAAAGCTGACAATCCACTTGGCATGTTTGCTTAGTTTAAAACTACAATGAAATCAAATCCATTATAACATTCATAATATATAGATATCTGATCAATTATGTGTGATCGATAATCAAATAAGCAGAGGGTTCATTTTTGGAACAAAATAAAAGTATAGAGCTCTTATCCAGTTGGAAAATAAAAATGTATTTTATATCCCATAGTTCCACAGTTTCCTTTGGTATAGGGAGAAAGTAATTCTCCGAAGAACAACAAAAGAAAATCAAATTGAGAAGAAATTAAAAACTGTACAGAATCAAAAGAGAGAATCAAAATGCAAATGAAATAACGTGAGGTAGGAAACGTACACCTCGAGCTGCTAGGAGCCCCAGCCAGAGCTGCTTTAATAAGGCGGTTCACACACCCACACACAAACACCAGAACTGCTGCTGGCTGGTAGGAACCCACACAGAGAACCTGATCCCATAACAGGACATCCAACCATTTTTTTCCCTTTCCCCTCACCGGTCAGACAGACGGTTAAAAATAGCCACCATTAGTGCCCCGAAACTGCAGACATGTTGATACTACAGTGAAGGGAAACCCTCTGAGAGCTGGTGTGTGCACATTATAATCCCATATGGACATCTGGAGCCCTTCATTTCCTCTTCCATATGGATTATCATCCTGTCGCTTTGTTGCTTCTTGCACAGGGATTAACGGATTGCGCCGCTTTGTTGTTTTTGTTGTGGCACTCCGCGCCGCACGGCTGCTGTCTTGTTTATGAAGACTTCTTTGAGCTGTCGCTGTTTTTATTATGTTTTTTTCTTCTCCCCGCCCCCTCTCTTCTCCTCCAAATCCTGTTTAATATGGATTATGTGGGCTACTATGAGTGTACTGGGATTACTGGGTCTAGAAGACTCCGCAGTAATGCGCTAGCTTCAAAAAGAGGATGTTGTTTTTTTTTTTTTTGGTTCATTTTTTGCTTCTAAGCTGAAAAGTTATTTTTACTTAACCAGAATAAATCCTCTGTGTCAGTACTGTATACGACTACAAAAGAGAATTCAGCGATTCAATGAAAGCAACAGCTCCTCTGTCTGTAGCTTTATACGGCTACTAAAGCTGGGGGTGTCTTTGGGACTTGGCTTTTGGGGCTGAAGCCTTAAATGTTTCATTTATAGCCCTGGATATCAAAAATATTAAAAAAAGCCAATAGAGCCGAATCTAACCATAATCATCCGTCACTCCAAGCTTTAATAGAGACGTGGCGACACAATGCCAGTGAGAAAAAATGCCCCACCCACTCCAACCCCCGCCTCAGTCAACAAAATAATATGATAGCTATTCTAGTCTGGTGGGATGGATGCTAGAATGACGTAAAAATGTTTTTCATATGGATTTACAGGCCCTTTAACACAATTAGCACTACTTTTGCTAGCCTTAGTATAACTTTGACAAAAAGGACATGTTTTCATTTATGAAAAACAACATATGTAGTTTAGTAGGCAAGTAAATCATAAATGTACCCTTGAGAATCAACATATATGATACACTATATGCACAAAAGTTATTAAAGTCAATGTGTTTGCAATATCCCTGTTGATGTAATGGTCAAGGCATCCCATTATTTTTGTCCATATTTTGTGACTTTTGCTTCCTTAATTCTGCACCAGCTGTGAGGTAAATGTAGCTGAGAAGTAATGGAAACTCATAATGAACAAGCGTCAGATACATGCACTTGATTCAAAAAGGAACCATCTAAAACAGACATCAACAATTCAGGAAATAATACTATTTTTGGCCATTTTTAAATATAAAAAATGGATGCACCCTGTGATTGGCAGTACTCTAATGGTGTAAGCTGATGTCAAACCAACAGCAATCAATAGGTGGGCAATCATTGTGTGTGAGTGTGTGAGGGGGGGAGGGGTGGATGCTTAACTAGATTAAAAACTGTACTGTACTATACTATACTGTGTACATTTAATATTATATTATTCTACTATACTGTACTATCCTGTATTATCATATACTATACAATACAACACTATACGTTACGATTTGATTTGATACGATACAATACGATACTCTTTTTTTTTTTTTGTTAGTTTGTTTTGTTTTTTTTTTTGTATATTCTTTCGCTGTATCATCTGTACACCTGTCTGCTTTGGCATAATTTTTAATATTATAAATAAATATCTTAGAAGCCCAGATAACAAGAGGTGTGTACACTGTAAGCCCCGCTTGGCAAAGTAAAGGTGTCTTGACACATCAAGGCACCCAGACTCACATTCTGCTTGCTAAGATGCCAGACACGACAGGTTAAAATAAAAAATAAATAAATAAATAAATAATACGATACTCTAATATAACATTTCTAGTGTAAATCTAAGGGCACCTCTGACACCAAACATGTCTGGGTTAGTAAAAGTTAGTATTATAGAAGTTAAAACAGACAGAATTGTCACTAACATGTATTAGGGTGGGACTTAAATCTACCAAATATTTCTACCAAATATTTACAAATATACAAGTGAATCTACAGTTGATTTACTATATGCTTTGACAGGTTTGAGTCTGTTGATTTTTTGAGGTAACAGAATGACTCTGAGCAACCAAAATTTGGAAAAAAAAAACAGAAGTGCAAATTCAAACCTGACATTGCATAGTGTAAATGTAATTAATCAAATGATAACCAGTAAATAAGTAACTTTTGGGCCTAAATACGGACTGACTTACTGGGTGGCTCTACAGAAACTTAGAAAACATAAAAAAAACCAGTAGGGCCAAAAAGGCCTGTTATAATGGCTATGGCCCTGTTTTTGTGTAAATGGGTCTAGGCTGACAGTGGTGTTTGTGTCTTCAGGCTCAGATAGCTGAGACCCTGTCAGACTGAGTGTATCGTTGGGCCAGTCGTTGCCATTGTTTTGAAATGCTTTGTCGAGTGTGATCAACTCCCCTAACACAGCCTGCACTCTTAATGCTGACATCCTTAAACAATGGAGCAGCTCACGGCCAAGAGGGAGATATATTACCTGTGTGTGTGTGTGTGTGTGTGTGTGTGTGTGTCAGTAAGTGAGTGAGAGAGATGGAGAGAGATCAAAAGAGAGGTGTGTGTGGAGGTGTATGTGCATGTCTGCTTAGATTTGTGTGTGTGTATATATATTTTAAAGTCATATTTCAAAGTCAAGTTTTGGTATACACAGATTTTGCATACTCACACACACACACGTATCCCAGCTGGCATTCGACCTTAAACGTTTAAATGTGGTTGAAATAATGTCAGTTTATGAAAAATATTCATTCAACATCAAAAATACGTTGAATACCAAATGGTTGAAACGGAGTTGTTAACTAACTATGGATTCAATATAGAAATATTACAAAAAATTGAGTTGTACGTCAAATCAACATAGGAATGACGTTGCTATTTCAACGTTGGTTAGATTTGCAAAATCTAAACAAAATCCAACGGTTATCCAACACTGACACCTGACGCACCTGACTTTGATTCAACGCTGACTCCACGTTAAAATGCCAGCTGGGATATAGAGTAAAGCAGTCACGGATTCAAAATTTTCCTGACAACCGAACTAATAATTGTTAAAAAAAAAAAAATATTCACTGTAAGCCCTGCACTAACTGCAGAGATCCACTGCTTTTTTTCATTTCAGTTAGAAAGGCAAGTAGATGCACCTGAATGGAATGAGCCCAAACATAAACAACCCTGCACAAGCATGAGGGGTCGTGGTGGACCAGATTTTTTGTGACAATGTATAATTTTTCCAATGCATTTTAGTGCAAAATTATTAAGAAAAAATATAATTGACTAATTTTGTAACACAGCACGTCTTGGGATGGTGAAACACTGGTGGGAGGTTTGAGAAATAAATAACATTTGAGAATGTTATTTATTTCTCCTTGCTGCTGATTGGCTGCTGCCCTTCGACGCAACTGCAGTCCAGAATTTCCGCTGTGTAGAGTTCGCCAATTTTCATTTTGTTCTTCTTAAAGTCCTGTATTTTTATTACTGTCAATTACATTCATTTATCGCTGTATTTACCTGCTTATACCAAAGAAACCATGGCGCATACCAAAGAAAACGCACATTCAGTGTCAACTGTACTGTATGGAGATGAGTTTACCTTTATATTTTGTTTTAGGGTAACATATTATGCTGCATTTAAAATTAAATTAAGGTGTTTTGGGAGCACATTTGTGGGCATATTTAGGGTTTAGACTATAAAAATAGGTGCTCTTTGATCATAATAGGCAGATGTCATAAGATGTCATGAGATTTCATGACAGATTATGTCCTTTAATAGTAAATGATATGATATTACATCACCAGACATTATCTGTCATTACAAGTGTGTCTGCAAATGTGTGTGTGTTTGGGCTGATGATGAAGACACACATCAACACATCTGGAATCGCACAGTGGAGATTTGATTTCAGTCATAAATTAATAATAGACTGGCTGTGGAGAGATACGCAGTGGTCTGAGTGTGCCTGATAACGTCTCTGCTTTACAGCACCCTGAAGAACCTTAGAGAGCTTTTACTGCACATTTATTGTTCAAATTGGAGTGCACACTCTTCCATCAGAATGTCACCATGATGAAGTAGTACCACATTATGGCCTGTAATAGCTCTGTTGTCTTGTTCGCACCTTATGGGATTTCATGCACGCATGACCACATAAAACAAAGGAGAAAACAATCAAATAAATAGGCATGGACTGATAGGGATCCAGCTTCCTCTCTCTTGATATCACCGGGGGTGTCAGCCAATACAGAGTACCAGAACAACGGAGATCTGTTTAGGAAATTGTTTGTGTGTGGAGAAATAGGTAGGTAACATTCCACTGCTGAAAAACAGACCAGCTTTGTTTGGAATTTTAGTGGTCTAAGCTTGCCTTAGATCCCAATAAGTGGGACTCTTGCAGGTCTAAGATAGTTAAGGTAGTTGCGAAGCTGGACATACAACTAGATGAGGACATACAGCTAGAGCTGGTATAATGGGTTAAGATTGTTAACCATCTTGTGTCACTTTGCCACTGATACAAGGAACCATGCTGTATTATGAATAAATGTTTTTCCATTACAAATCAAGCAGTCCATACTCAAGCTCGACGGCGGGGCCAAAGTTGAGCTGCAGCCTTGCTGACTGCATCAATGCTTTCTGATTTGTCGAAGCATGGGAAAGAGGCTGTTGTTTACTGTTCAAGAGAAAAAATAAAATGGACACAAACTAAGGAGGTGGACAAATTTCAATCGCTACTGTCTGTTTGGACTCAAGGTACATTTCAGTGGGAGTTTTCTGTGATCTTTAAGACATCATCTGGGTTAGACAGTTGTCATACAGCTAAAGAATGACTGAAGAAAATAAGAACTCAAACAATATTTTAAATGTAAAAAAGGCCACAATAATAGCAGCAGCTTGGACGAAAAAATTTCAGGTGGATCGAATCCATGGACGCGGTTTTGGGACGACCAGCCATAAACTGTGAAGAGAGAACTGGGTTACCTGTCTCGGATATACTGGAAAATCTAAGCATGTCGTCGTATTATGGTTCCTGTACGTCTATGGAAAAGTGGCTTTGGTCAAGTTGCTCATACTGATCAACCGATCAATCAGTCTTTTTAGGCAAACTGGTCATACTGGTGTACCAGCTTCGTCCATCAGGTCATGCTGGTCATGTTTATAGCGCAGATGCTGGTACCTCAGCTCCGCCAGCGCTCTTGTGAGAATATATGAAAATAATATAGTTTATTTAGAAGCAAACTGTTCAAATTGTGCCAATAATTGCTAAAGGGAGCAAAGTAGGTCATTCCGGTTGCCTTGGATCCTCGAGTGATGATTGACATGTAGATGAGCTCTCATTAGGAAGCTGTTAAAACAGCTGCATGAGATCAATATTTAATCACAGCTACTTTTCACTGCCGAGAATTCTCATTTTTGGTGTGTCGGAACGCAAACCTCAATCAATCCTTCACCATCCTTCACTCTCCTTCTGCGAGCCGAGGGTCTGTGGTCTTGTTTAAGCACAGAGCCCTTGAGCTTTTATTTCAATCAATGAGATAATAATCCTGAACTCATGGTGAAAATTACGCCTGCAACAAGTAATACAATCATGCACTCTGGCTGATGCTTGAAACCAAATTTTTTTGGCCGTCTATATTTTTAATGAGATAGCATGATGTGATCTATGGATATTTCATAAATATTTGAGTCATGTCCAAGACTTAATTTTGCAAAAATACGATGCTCACCTAAGGCAAAGGAATTTGAGTCCAGCACTCATTATTTCCTTATGTGTGTGTGTGTGTGTGTGTGTGTATATATACATATATATATATGTATATATATACACATATATATATATATGTATATATATACACATATATATATATATGTATATATATACACATACATATATATTCCTTATATAATATATAAAGAGAGAGTGAGAGAATGAGAGAGAGAGAGAGTCCACCAAGGTCTCCTTGCAATATTTGTAATACTAAGGAATTGCAGTTAAAAGCCCAGGAACATGTTAGCTTTAGCCGTATTCATTCATTCCTTATATATATAGAGAGATAGAGATAGAGAGAAGGAGTGAGAGATTTTGTCCCCACCATTTAGATCCTCTTACAATATTTGTGTGGATTAATGTACCAGAAACATCCCTAATTTATTTTTACATTTCTATTGTCTAACCCTTTTCATCCGTTTTAAATAAACAGGCTATTTTTGTTGCCTAATACAGTCGCATGCAAAGATTTGACACCCCCACTCAGATTACATGTGTTATTGATTTTCTAAATGAAAGTCAGTGCACACATTATCTGCAATTTTAGAGCCAGGTTCTATTCGTTGATGGGTACTGGGGGAAAAAAACATATTAAATGTGCAACAACCTTTGGACAAGTAACATTTTATCGTTTTTTGAGTATGTTCAGCAAATAAACTGTAAATGTATAAACAGATACATATGCAGAGATCACCTGAATCACATCTTATTTACTGAGGAAAAGTATAAAACACTGCTGTAATCCACATTCTCCTCTCACAGGGAGACCAGCTGGATGCTGAAACACTACTAGAAGTTCCTTAAAGGTCATTATTGCATTTTAGGTTAAGAGAGAACAAGATGTTATTGTTCTTTCAATTATTCAAATTCTGTAACTGCTTCATCATTTCTTTCTAAATTAAACAACAATATTTGTATTTGGAAATTAGGATTCATGTTGTCAGCAGTTAATTAAAAAAAAAGTCCAAGCTGTTCAGTTCAATACCACTATATAGTTCAATACTTCAGTACCAATAAAAGATCAAACCTCAGAAAAGGAATATTTTTCGCAGTGGTCTCTCATTTTTTTATTAATATTAATAGGTGTTTTGTTTTTATGTGTATTGTGAAAAGTTGTATTTAGTTTACAGTGCCATACTCTGTCAGGTATGAAAAATCCCCAGCATGTATACTCAAGCAGGGTACACATTTTCTAATTTGTTTGATCATGCTGCTTTGTTTGGAATGCAGAATGAATGAATGATGAAAAGCATGCGAGAATGAAAGAGTGTGTCATAAATCATGAGTCATAAATAGCCCCACGTGAGTGGATGCTTGGAGCAACCTTGAAAGCATTGATCCCTAAAGCCATTCATTTAACAACATGGCAAATCAATTTTCAAACCAATGATATGAAGATTGGTATCGACTGGCTGGGTGTTGGCATACGTGAGGGAAAGTGAGAGAGCACAGTGTGTGTGTGAGTGTGATTTGTTGAGCTTGTTCACCTAGATGTTGAAGTGAATGACTGGATCCAGGATCCAGGATATCGCCTTCATAAACGGATGATGATGTTCTTTATCCTAATAAAGTAAATATTTCTGTGTGGAGTCTTTGTGAGTCATTTCAATAAATAAAACCCTATTGCCATTAAAGACGTTATAGAAAACAGAACTGTATTTATGTTTTCAGTTCACGTAGAGGTCACTTGGCCTTGTATATACCATCTGAGGAACTGTGAGATTGGAAGACTCTGCCATTTCGGTGTATTTCTCATTCTATAAGAGGCATGCATTCCTACAAGCTGTTTGATTCTGCATCGAATGCAGCAAGTGCTCTGCCCCCTCCACCTCAAACAAACACCCGTTGAGCCAGCTCTCAAACTTACACTGTGGTTGCGTGAGCTGAGAAAATGACATTTCTGCGCTCCAGGTTGGAACTGGATTGTGCCCTGTAGTCAGATTACTGACGAACGCAGACCTCGAATGGCTCCACACATCCACATTTGTGAAATCTGTAGTAAACACTATTACCGCTTCTGTCATATTTATGTCCCGTTAAATCAGTCCAACACAGTGCTGTCCAGCTTCTATCAGTGGATACGTTGTTATGGTGTTTGCATGCATAAAACACAGTGTAATACATTACTGTCAACTAGCATTGTGGCTAACCTCGCTAGCAAATTCAGCTAAAGTAATGTCAAGTGGCCCCCTTACAGCCATTAGTAAACACAGCACTCAGTGTACAAGTCTTTCTCTGTATGTAGTCCATTCATGTAGCCCATTCTCCAAGTGAAGCAGTTTAGAGGGACAGGACCTTGCTCAAGGGTGCCTCAGTGGTGCCATCAGCAGTCCTACGATTCAAACCCACAGCCTTCCAATCACAGGGGTGACTCCCTATCCACCAGGGCTCCAGCTGCCCCAATTCCTGGCACAGATACTAAAACAGAGCTTGTATAATCCTAATAAAGATGTTTGGGATGAGTTGGAGTGGAATTTGGGAACCAGAACTACTTGACGTCACTCATGCTTTCATGGTTGAATACAGTCAAATCCTCACAGCAACGATGAGACCGAGCCAAGGCTTTTATTGCAGCAAAGAGGGGAGAAACTACCCCTACTAATAACCTTGATTTCAGAAGTTCTGTTGGAGCAGCAGCTGTCTGTAAACCTTTTTTTTTACTCAGAGCCTGAAAATGCTTGGATTGCAAGACATTTAATGTCCAGGAAGTTAATTTTTAATCGATGACATTCCCAAGTGTGTAGCGGAGAAAAACGTAATACTAAAAACTCAGTGTTGAGGCGCCAAAACTTTACAGTCAATGCACAACCAATAGGAAAGGACAAGCTGTTGCTATGGTTCATAGGGAAAGGTAGGAATCCATCCAGCTATGTGTTCTCGAACATTTCTCGTGGTCTGGTGTTCATACATCCTGCTCTTTATTATTTGTCTTTATGATATCACATGGGATGGGAACATTTCTCAAACACACACACACAAACACACACACACACACATAGTTAAGCCATCTGACACTCCATCCATCATTCCCATCATGCGCTGGATTTCATCAAGAACATTCCAGCAGATGGGCTGTGAATAATGGTAGAAGTGTGAAAGCACACATACACCCATGCACTCTTTTTACACAAACGTCCCAAGCTTATACAACCTCTTCAGGATGCTGTCTTTGAAAAATGGCTCTGACGTTTGTCTTGATCCCTATCCAAGCTTTCCTCATCGAAGCTTTGTGAGTGTTTTGGGGGGGAAAACCCTGCAGCAGTATACTCCCTCTGGATATTAGCCCCCAAACCCCAGAAGATGAATGCGAACAGAACAGTGTAAAAGGATGACATTAACGGTATCTCGTTTCCAGCACCGCATTCAAAATGTGACGTTTTCGGGTGATGCTATCAGGTCTTGATTAACATATCAAACCCAATGTGTCATTCATGATGTCGCATTTAAAATGATGGGCCAAAAATCAAATCTAGTCAAATACGCTCAGCCAGGACATATTTGGAGTCTAAAGTACGCTTCATTAGTTGTGCACTGGAGCAATGAGGCTAATGTAGATAAAAATGTATGGTGGTCATGGTGGTGGTGGCCTAGTGTATAGGATACTTGTCTCTGGAACAAGAGGTCATGGGTTCAAATATTACCTTTAGCAAACCACCAACGAGTTCCTGAGCAAGACCCTTAACCCCACGTTGCTCCAGGGAGAAAACCTATTAAATTGCTGTAAACCTATAGCCTCCAAGTAAAGTGCATTCCTAAATCATCACACCCTTACCTCAAAATATAAGCACCAGAGTCCTTGAGGAATCACTTGCTTATATAGTTTGACACCGAGTGACATTTTGTTACCTATAATCCCATATTGTAGCTTAAAACATTAGTAAAAGCCATTCCGAGGGTTTAAATTTGTCTATACATTTGTTATTTTTAAACTGAATTCTGTAAGATAGGATGCCAATCAGAGGTTTATTAAAGTAGGTATTTTGTGACTAGCTGTTAGCAAGCCTAGCATAACTACCAACGCAACTAAAACACCTTCCAGCATAAATTCCAAAAATATAATTTTTGTATTTATAAATTTATATTTCTATAGCTTTTAAATCAACCAAGCAATCAATCATATACCTGAGTCACTTATCCTAAGGGACTGTAGGTGCTGGAAGCCAACCCAGCATCCAGGATAAAGTTTATTTGTCACCAGTTTTGTGTTACCAATCTCATATATAGTTCATTACACTTTAATAAAAATAACTTTTGTATTCATGTCTTGCACATACTATATTAGCAATGTAGCTGGAGTACAAAATTAAAGCTTCAGATACTAAAGGGCACATATTATGCAAAACTCAACGTTTGCTTCCTATTGTATTTCCATTTGGGTCTCTACTGCTCCTATAATCATTCTATCCATTTTCTGTAATCAACTGAAAGGCTATAGTGTCAGGAATCATGTGCTTCTGTTGTGACGTTAGAATAAGGAAATTAGCATAGAACCACCCCTGGCCTGTCGAGCCCCACCCACTATATGAGTTGACCATCTGCCATTTTTGTCTGCTGGTTTTACGAGCATACATAACATGCCAGGCTCTATGGCTACAGGCAAAGGCAAGTCACCATGAAGTGTGGTGTTCATCTCGCTCTGAGTCTGACTTAGGGTGGAACATATAGGGCTTTACAGTGCGCCTCGTTTTCGGACATTTTCCCATGTGGTAAATGAGCAGCTTAGTCATAGGACAGGTGGGGCTTGGCCAGCCACAGTTTATTTGCATAAAAGTGACTGAGCCCTTAAACAGCTCTGTCAAGGTTAGAGCTGCCAAGAATAGAGCTGGTGAGATCTCTTTATGTGAGAGTCATTTTGTGCAAAGAATTTCATGAACATGTTTTGCAGCGCATAGACTTATAATAACTTATTTTAAACGACTTATATTAAAACTTATATTCACTCCCCTTTAAACGTCTTTTGATCAATTACATTTATGATAAAAAGGGAGTAAAAATGACTTTTACTACACTGTTAAAATTCCTTGACTGTCTTCAGAACGGTGTGTTCCCAATATGACGGTGGAATTAAAGTGGTATTTCCATGAACCGGGCTAAGTCCTTTACAATCTCTGATGACAAATGACAAGCCTGTGGAGTCGTGTCCTCTGAGGATATATTTAAAGCAAAGATCTGGAACAGATTGTTACAGATTCTTTCCAGAACATTTGATGCCACGGGGACAATAAAAGTGACAGGCGACAATATAATAACCAGAGACATTTACCATTTGGCGCAAATTGTCCCTAATTTGGGTTCGGCGTGCTTGGGTTTTGATGTGATTGCATCCATGGTACGGTTGTTCCCCCGAGACGAACGAATACTTGTCATAATATTGATACACGCAACAAACCTCAACGAGGCTCGCTTCACAAATGTGACATATGCACATGATAATGAGAGCGAAAGATACGATTATCTTGGCGCATCATCATTCAGAGCCAACCGCTGCCACTGTCATCTGTGTTTTGATGAATGGTCAAATGATTCTGTTTTTTATTTCTCTTTTCCCATATGTTAATGATGTGGTCTAGTACTCCGCTGTCATTAAAATTCCTTCATTTTTGATAGCCAGCCAGTTTGACCTGACTTCTTCCTACATGTGCTAGAGCTGTTAGTGGGTCTGCTTCGCCAAGAGGGTATGAGGTTAAAGATTGTAGTTTCTGGTATGTCTCATTCTGTATGCGTGTGTCAGTTTGATGGCCATTAAGTCAGATCTGTACGTGCAATCAATTTTAGACCACTAGCACATGTATTTTAGTCACATTCTGCTGAATATCAGACATGTTTGATGGACCATGTATTAGTCAATGCAAATAAGGCATAAATATAATCGAGATCTTTTGGCTCAGCAGTTGAAGGTCCTAAGCTTCGGAGAGATACTCCAGGAAATACAGAACTAGTCAAGGCTATTTTTCTATTTTACTTGCCAAAAAATGGTAACTGTGCATTGATGAAGAAACAGAAGCACATAAATCTGTTTTTTTTTCCATGGATTTGTTTAATAATCTCATGATTTTGCTATTGCTTGTATTCTGATATGTCATTAATAAAGACCTAACTACTACTAGGTCTGAATCCTAATGTTATTAGCATAATATCATAAGACAATTTCTGCTCAAACACATTCAAATACATTTCTATTATTTTCCAGAATCATGTGTAAAAGCAAACAAATAATACATTTTCTATTAAAGGTAACAAGGACTCATTTTTTAGGTCAACTCAAGTTTTTGTGTCAACATGGGGTATAGTATATTGTAACTTGTAATGGCATTTGTAATGGTGCATTTCAAATCTTCTTCTTCATTGGTCCAGCTACACAGATAGAATTATAATATTATATTGTATTATATTGTCCATCTTATCCAGGGGTCACCAGCCTTTTTGAACTTGGGAGCTACATCACGGGTACTGATACATACAAAGGGCTTCCAGTTTCATACACTAGTACAGAGTTTGCCTAAACTTATAATAAACATGTTTTAAATGTTTTTTTTAGATATTGTCCTTTACAAATATATGAGATTAAAGAAGAGCAACAGGATCAAATTACATGTTAGACGTTGCTCACTGGTTAGTTGATATAGTTTGGACCGGTCCGTGGGCTACACATGGGGTCCTTGTGGGCAGCCTGGTGCATGCGGGCACCACTTTGGTGACCCCTGATCTAATCTGTAGCTCCACCTTGCAGATGTAAAATAGTTCATTTAGTTATTATTGAGAGTTCAGCTGGATATTCATCGTATTCTGAGTCCAGCAGTGACACTGAGATCTTTAAAAGCCCCAGCACCAGTGTGAGATCCAATCTGGGCCACACTCATTAATATTCAACTACTATGTCAGGTTATGCTCAAAATACTAGGCAACCTAAATAAGTTTTGGTCACTGGTGGTCCTGCGGTGAATGGGGTAAAGGAGGGTATAACAATCAGATGGATTACAATTAGTAATTGCAAAATTCAAAGTACACTTCTATGGTACTTCTAAATAAATGTATATACAGTGGGGCAAAAAAGTATTTAGTCAGCCACCGATTGTGCAAGTTCTCCCACTTAAAATGATGGCAGAG
>JBBKCR010000080.1:18820016-18830736 GCA_037577295.1 Ladigesia roloffi | reverse complement strand
CCGTTATTTGTATCTGCATTTGTATTTGTTGACAGGGGATAATTATTTGTATTTGTATTTGAGTAAAATTTATAATGATACGTGCAGCTTTTAAATCGCTAGGGGGGGCAATGCCTTCTAATGCCCCCCTTGGTGCAGGCACTGGAAAGGAGTGCCGGCACGAGCCTGGGACTTGTACTGGGGTTTCCCGAGTACAAATATTTTTTAAAGTATTTGTCCGAATACCGTATTCGTAAAAAACACGTTATTTGTTCCTATCCGAATACCATATTTTGTATTCGGCTCCACACCTAATATATATATATAAAGTATTGGGCAATCTTAATGCTTCATAATACCAAGACATTTTTGACATCATGCTTACATCACCATTATGTATTAATAAATAAACTGTAAATATCATGACAAACTGAACCAACCATGCTTCTAACTTTGTGGACCCAGTTTGTGGAAGAACCTTTTCTGTTCCAGCAGGACTGTGTCTCCCGTACATAAAGCAGCTCCATGAAGACGTGGCCGGAGTCCTGAACTCAACCCCATCCAGCACCTTTGGGATGAACTGGAATGGACCTTCTCATCCAAAATCAGTGTCTGACCTCATAAATGATCTACAGAAGGAATGGACATTTCTCACAGAAACTCCAAAGTTTTGTGGAAAGCCTTGCAAGAAGAGTGTAATGGTCAGGCGTCCCAATATTTTTGGACATATAGTGTATATGTATTGCATATGGAGCATATTATTATACGTGGATACACACACATAGCTTAACATTTAAATGACATTTATATGACACATATGTGTATGACTATTAATATGTATATATAAAACCCTGACGCTGTATAAAATTATATTTATGGGTGTATTTGTGTGCGAGAGCCTCCTGAGCTCTCTTGTCCTCAGGACAATACTTGCTCTTTCTTTATGACAGCAAACTTATGATCTATTATACACTGCACTCTTTTGTAGCTGTCCTCTTTCATGCTATCGCAGCCATCACCACTCTCCCTCCAGAGTTTCTCGCGTTCTCAGGCCTGAACCGGGCGGCAGACAAGCTGGCCGCCGCTTTTGTGCAGGAGTCGATCAGTATCGTCCGCCTCATAAGACGAATTCAACTGGGGGCATTTTTTATTGAGGCTCACTTGCCAGGCGAGCATTCATGGCTTTAAAAGGCTAGGGACTCAAACACACACACACACAAACAGAGGCACGTATAACCATATTCTGCCTAAGGTCATATTTAAGGAGCATTTTAATGAAGCTTTTGTCCTGGTTTCGCCCACGTGTCTTAAAAGCCTGCTGTGAGATCCGCTTTTAGCTTTTACATCAAACTGCATTGAGCAGACTAGTTTCAAACAGACTTGCTTATATCACTACTAATATATACACTCACAAACTGGTTTACGCTAAACAAACAGGTTTACGCATTGTGATATGCACTACATTCACAAAAGTATTGGGACGCCTGAGCAAAACACCATAATGACATTGCATTCAAATATTTACATTTTAATATGGAGTTCATCGACACTTTTTTACTTGAACATACTTGCTGTATATTCTGCATTCTAGAAATGTCTTTCATATTTGTACATCTGTACTTTTTTTCTTGAACATCTTTCAGAGAATTGCACCATTGAATTTATTAGCACTGCGGCTACAATAACAATAAGTAGATTCTGATTTGGTACCAAAGCTTCCACTCTTTTTGGAAGGCTTTCCAAATGATTTTGGAGTTCAAGCGGGGGAATTCGTCTCCATTCAGTCTGTAGAGGATTTATGAGGTCAGACACTGATGTTGGATGAGAAGGTCTGGATCACAATCTCCGTTCCAGTTCATCCCAAAGGTGCTGGATGGGGTTGAGTTCAGGACTCTGTGTGGGTCAGTCCAGTTCTTCCACACTGAACTCCTCCAGCCACGTCTTTATGGAGCTTGATTTGAGCACAGGTTATTGTTCAAAATGCCCTGGTCTTCTGAAGCATTAAGATGGACCTTTTAGGGGTCTAGCTCAAACTGAAAAAAAACAGTTGTGTCCCAATACTTTTGTCCACATACGTTACCATTGTAATTCCGGTGCGAATTGCAAAAAGAAAACTTCAGACATTGTCTAGGCCAATCGATTTTGTTCGGGTTAAAGGCAGAATGTTTTTTTTTTGTTTTTTTTTTGTCGGAATTACTTCTTCAAGGTCAGGAGCCGAGCCTGAACTAGCCGACCTTCGATTAGGAGAGTCAACCTGAACCTGGAACCGGGGTCTCCGCAGCTGTCCTCGCTCCAGAAAGACCTCCACCCTCCACGGACAATCTGAGCAAAGTGCCTGTAAATATCAATAACCCCTTTTTCACCAGCCGCGTCCCAGTGGAGATGCCATTTCGTGGAGGTGGCGGCTTCGAGTTTCAATGCCCCGTGCGGACACCTGGCTGGCTTTTGTCCCGCTCTCGCCCCACTAGCCGCCCGCGATTTCGCCCGTTTGACATTTGGCTTTTCAAAAGCGCCCGGGTCTATAAGGGCCACTGTGGCGTTGGAGCTTGAGAGGCAGAGGTTCTTTTATTTGACCTCATTTCCCCCTACCAGGAGTTTAAGAGAGGTTGGGGGAGGTAGAAGAGGGAGAGAGACAACTGATGCAGGTAAAATAAAGAGAGAAAACGAGGGAGAGAGAGGAAAAAGAGAAAAAGAAAGAAAGAGCAAATGGAGAGGAAAGGGGAAAGGTGTTCTGTTTCTTGTTTTGAAAGGGCTCTACACGTGAGGATTGGTTGTAGTCACCATTCGCCGCCATGTGGGGGTGCAGTGGCTCCACACCACCAGCAGGAGCTCTTTCATGTTCGTCCCGTGTTTTAATATGCAGCTCCTCTGCTATATTTATCCCACTAAACCTTGTAGTGCACTGAAAAAGACACGACAGAGTGTATTCGGCGTTGTGTAATTCGATACCTTATGAGAGCTCCGTCTCTTTTAATCACATTTTAGACCCCGAGCTCCATCTTGCGCTCAGTCATTATGAAATGAGCAAAACTTCAGATCAATGTAAAGTGACACTGATTGGCTTTTTGAAATACACTTTCATAGGCTGAGTGTTGCATTAACATCTGGATAAACTGGTGCCCCTCGGCATGCTGCGTTTCATGCCAACATGTAAAAGTAAACGAAAGTGTCTATTTGTCGTATGTGAATACAGCACAGCACACAGTGTGAAATTCTTTCTCTGTATTTAAGCACGCAGGGAGTGTGTGGGGACGGTACATTACTCAAGGGAACATAAGTACAGGCCACCAGCTACTAAAGCAAGAAAACCGCTAAATAGACGCCCAGTTAACCATTTTATCCTGTATGCTGCTATTTTCCCTCTAGATTTCAAGTTCAACCCTGTTTCAGAAGCTTAATTAACCTGTTAGCCATTAGCCGGTTAGCGTTTCAGCCTCTTTTCATGTCCTGTTTTGAAAATACTTTCTACTATCTAGAGCAGTGGGCTTCAAAGCCTCCAGTCCTCCACATTTGCGCGATTTCGCTGCATTAAACACACCTGTTCCAACTATTATGCTCATTAACATCCCCATATTGGGTTGAAGTGGGTGTGTTTAGGTAGGGAATACACTAAATGTGCTGCACAGGGGGTCTCCAAGACCAGGATTGAGAAACATGTAGCTACTGTTCTGAAATTTAAATCAACATGGCGTAAGCTATCCTTGAATAATAATGATTGTTAAAATAAACAGCGATACCAAATGCTGGAGACAATTTAAATATTAAATATACTGTTTTGATTCTGAGGCATGTAGCCCAAGGCATGTTTTGTTGTGCATATTCAAGTGTGTGTGCACTCACACAGGTGTGTGTGTGTGTGTGTGTGTGTGATGAAAGCCTGGCCTGTCTGTTTTCACTGATAGACTATAAATTCCAATTTCTCATGTCATCACATCAGAGGAATAAAGCAGTACAACATTTCTTTCTTGTAATCAGCTGTGTGCCAGCCCCCCCTCAGTCTGTCTCTCTCTCTCTCTGTCTCTCTCTCTCTCATTCTCTCTCTCTCACTCTCTCACTCTCAATCTATCTCTCTCTCAATCTCTTTCTCAGTCTCTCTCTCTCTCTCGCTCTTTCTCTCTCATTCTGTGTCCATCTTTCTCTCTCTGTCTCTCTCTCTCAGACGGTCTCTGTCTCTCTCTCCCTCCCTCTTTGTTTTTCTCTCCCTCTCTCTTTCTCTCCCTCCCTCTCTCTCATGCATGTACATACACACACATCTGCACACATATGGTCATGCATACACACACACACACCTATTCACACATACACACACACACACACACACACACACACATCTGTTATTTGCTGTGCTGTGGTGTGAAACAGGCTCTCCATGCCTGTCGAAACACCCAAACGCTCTCCTCTCACTCCCGCACCGCCTCCCTCGGGACATGCCAGGGTGAGAGAATCCCCCCGGGCTCCTCCTGGAGTTTTCACAAAGCGTTCGGCATAGCTTCCAGCCAGCTGACCACCATTTTTACCTGCACAGATTAAGCTGTCCGTTTTAGATGTCTTTTTAAAGAGACCTGTTCAGAAATTAGAGTCTGTGAGCTCAAAAGACTTGTGATGATGGTTCATTCTGTGGTGCATTACTGTGAACATCATTGGAGCACATTATGGTATTTTTGATTGATTTTCTGTCCCCTTGGATTAACCCTTAGAATGTAAAATCTGATATCAACAAACTCCAATCTCGTAAAACATAAAAACATATCTCAACTTAGTCACTTTCTCAGCCTCGCTGAACACTGCTTGGAAAAAAACAAAAAACAAACAAAAAAAAACTTGTGTGTTTCAAATTCTACTATTGTTATATGTGTAAGCTGCTCCACTGTGCCCCTTGAATTGCCCCTCGGGGACAAATACAGTTCTTTGAATTGAATTGAATTGAATTGAATTGAATTGAATTGAAACAGGTGCTTTCCTACCATTTCCTACCACCCCCCTGCAGGTTTTCCCCACACACTTGTTGGTATAATGTGTTTTTTTTCTGTTGTCTTCTAAACCCTAACACAAAACCAATTTGCTCATTTTTGTTCTTTATGTTCATTTGTATGTGACGGCAGTTTTGAATTATTATAACTGTTTTTAAATTACAATAACTGAGCTCAGCATGAACACCAGAACAGCTCAGCATGACGTCTAGCACCGCAAAGATCAACACAAACTGGGGCAAATTCTACATAAAGCTTATAGTCACGTTTGAACACACCACCGCACACAGTGGGAATGTTTTCTTGGAGTTTAACCCAAGTGAATCAGGGGATGCCACCAAGGAGAGCAGTGTGTGGGAGACTTTACCTTCCTCAAGGGAACCTCAGTGATGCCACTAACAGTTGGGATTCGAACCCACAACCTTCTGATTGCAGTTTTGCTGTATTATGACAATTTACCATTTCTTTTGGCACAGATCCAAGCAGCTTGTGCTATAAGGGTTAATACTGAGAGCTCTGATTTTACCACAGGACGGCACACTTGGTACATCACTCCCTCTAGTGTATTATTGTGTAGATTTGTGTATATTACAATTAATTAGTTTATCTGTTCTGCCTCACTGGGAGACAAAGCTGTTGTACTGAAGAGTCAGTGTTGAAATGAACGGCAAGCCGGTGAAGTGTAATAAACCAGCAGTCGCGGAACAAACAAATTCAGAATATTCAGCTTGTGATGCTCATGGAACACATAAACTGATATAATAATATGTTCAGGAATGATTGGGTCATTTTCCAAGCCATTTTACTCACTGTTGTTTTGCTCCACCTTGGTTAAAGTGTCAGCGGGTCTTTGGATCATGCTGTGATGTGTGTATCATGCCAGTATCCTCCAAAAGCTTCAAAAAGATTTTCTGTGCTTCATACTCTGCATGGCGATTGGGTTGTTTTGATTTTATGTGGTAAATTAATCCAGACGCAGAGACAAAAGGCTTTCCACGTTCCTTTCTTAGAAATATAGGAATCCAATCTAGTGTGTGTATGCTGTGGTTGCATCATCTGCATCATCACTGTTTTGGTCGCGTCAAAAACATATCTGGCCGAAACTGAAAATGCATCCAAAATTTCAGTGGCTGGATTTTCGGTGCATCCCTAGTCTCAAGTGATGTTCACTCTTTATAAAAGGTTTTATCTATTGAGTAGTCAAGCTAATGTTAGCATGGTGATCAGTGTTTTACATTCTTTTGTTTTTAGCATAATAGAGCAACTCTAGAAGAACTCTAGATATTGAGACCTGATATGAATTATCTGCGTGTTTTATGTAGTAGTTTCTCATTATAATGAATGAGATTTTTGCCATATGTCACGGTCGGGACCTGGGAAGCTTATAGTCACGTTTGAACACACCACCGCACACAGTGCATGTTTTCTTGGAGTTTAACCCAAGTGAATCAGGGGATGCCACCTAGGAGAGCAGTGTGTGGGAGACTTTAACTTCCTCAAGGGAACCTCAGTGATGCCACTAACAGTTGGGATTCGAACCCACAACCTTCTGATTGCAGTTTTGCTGTATTATGACAATTTACCATTTGGGTGGAGGCCTCTGGTACATTCCTAGACCTGGAAACGTGAATAAGAATGTGAATACATGAAACAGGAACCATGGAAAACAGGGCAGAGAAAACATGAACAGAAAACGGGGAATACATGAACGAGGAATACATGAACATGAATACATGAAACAGGAACCATGGAAAACACGAGACCCAAAACCTTAAAGGTAGAAAACAAAACAGGAAACGGGAACCAGCTCTCGCCGAGGCGTAGGCACTCCTCGAAAACATCGAGGGACCTCTACTCGAAACCGTGGAGAGCTCTGCACTGGGAAACAGGCGACTCAAAAACTGGAGGAACCCGGATCTGGAAAACAGAAAAGCAAAAACAACCGGGGAGACGGAGACAAAGTCGAGAGGCAACATGCAACCAGGCAATGCAACAAATGCCGCCTCCATGATCCTAAGAACCCTGAGGATTTAAATACAGGGAGATAAACAAGACACAGGTGAAACCACTGACGTACCGGAGACGGGTGAAACCAATCAGACAGGGACGCGATACAAATCGGGCAGGAACACTTGGTAGGGAACAAGTGACCTAAACGGAAACTGGCAAGAAATAAAAAGACGAAGGGACAACAAACATACAGGAGACAAGGAACAGGCTCTACACAGACGTGACGGTGCAGCCGCCACACCATAGTTCCATTTTTTGGTATACGAGAACAAAACTGTGGCATTCCTATTCCTTAACAATCCATTAAAATGCTTAGAGTAATGTTTTTAACGTCTTGGTTGTAGCCGAGGGGCAAGAAAACACCAATACCTGACTTCAAATGTTTGCGTACCCCTGGTCAAATGACATCTCTTTATATGGGGACACTCTCTTCACACACTTCAGAAATTTTGATGAAAAATGCCCTTGTTTCTTTCCTGAAGGGGATATGCACTCATTATCTCCTGGAAAATCTACAAAAGGTGTACTGTGCCCATGTACTATATATGTAGTTAAACTACGACATATATGACTGCTGGTTCAATTCATTGAAAATAGAAAGGAACGCTTGTTGTTTCTTTTGTTTTTTTCTCGCATTGGAGCTCCATTCATTCGTTTACGGGGTTTTCCTAGATTTACAATTGTATAACTGATTTTTTTCCAGTTTTTATTTAAAAGTTCTCGCCCTTAATGTCACAGTTTCTGTTTTACCCTGGAGCTGTGGGATGGAACCTTAAGGGTTCACCCCACACATCATTACTCATGGCTCCCCCTCTTCCTCTCCCTATTCCTCTCTCTCTCTCTCTCTCTCTCTCTCACCCTTGCTCCCTCTCCCTCTTCATCTCTTCCTCTCTACCTCTCTCTCCCTCTCCCTTTCTCCCTCTCTCTCTCTCTTCCTCTCTCTCTCGCTCTCTCTCCCTCTCTCTCTCCCTCTCTTGCTCTCTCTCTCTCTAAATTCCTCCATTGCTCTCACACGGGGCAGTAAGGAGGAGACTCTGCAAGTAATGAGCCACATTAGTGGCCGTTCCAGATAAAAGGAGAACACTCAGTGGCTCTTTAAGATCGCTATCTCGCCTTGAAAAAGGGAGGGGAAGGGAGGAAAAAAGGAGAGAGAGGGCATAAAGAGCACACCAAGGCGGCAGTACAATATGATAAATCCACACATGCAGCAATAGATAAAAAAGATCTGCCTTTAAGTCAGCAGTTCCTCTTGAACTTAAAGATCTAAGAATAGCCTCGCTTCCCAAATCTCTGACTTTACAGTTATAAAGGGAACTGATTGACCTCAGATCAGTAGAAAAAGGCTCGTCGGCCACTGAGAGACTATAATGGCTGCCATATCAGATGGAAGGCAATAATATCTATGTGGGGCTGTAACAACCTCCACTCTTCTTGGAAGGCTTTCCACAAGATTTTTGAGTTTCTGGGGTGAATTTGTGTTCGGATGAGAAGTTCTGGATCACAATCTCCATTCCAGTTCATTCCAAACGTGTTCAGAGCTCTCTGTACTGCTGGTGATCAGTTGGTTGTTTGAATCACAGGACTGGCAGTGGCACCACTGAGGTTCCCATGAGCACAGTACCGTTCCCTCACACTGATTCCTGAGTGCTCGCTGGCTGCCCACTGCTTCACTTGGTGTATGGGTTGAATACAGACAAAGAATTTCTCCTTTGTTTGCTGCATTCACAAATGAATATTCAATGCAATTGAAATTATATTTTATTTATAGAGCGCTTTTTACATTAAAGCTGTCACAAAGCAGCTTTACAGGGTCCAGGTCCTAGTCCCAGTGAGTTAATCAAAGGAGACAGAGGCGAGGAAAAACTCCCTCAGCTGGAGGAAGGAACCTTGGGAGGAACCGAGACACAAAAGGGGAACCTATCCACCTCAACTCAACCTGGAGAGGAAGAAATAATAGGAGAAGACCTCCATGAACAAGATTATTAACACGTCTAACAAAGCCAGGACACCAAGAGTCTAGCCTGACCCCTGGAAATCAGTCATCGGCCCTTTATTCCTCCTCCTCCAAACTTTACAAAGGCTCTCCAAATACCAGCATCTCTTGGCATCAGCCAAAGACAAAGTAGCCACATTGACAGATACTGAAGAATGATTCATCATTCCAGAGGACATGCTTCTACTGTTCTAGAGTCTAGAACCAGCCCCTCACGCCTACACTTGGAATTATGCCCAGATTTTACTGCTCATAGCAGTCTTTTCTTTGTCTCATCAGCAATAAATCATTCTTTTATTTGGAGACTTTTGAAGTCTAACTTATTTCTTCTAATCAATTTAAGATTGATTGTGAATGCTACAATAAACAAAGACACTTAGACAGAGCTAGATCCCATTCACACTTCTGTTACATTGCCATATTGCCTATGTATTGTATTGTATATGTTAGCCCTTGCTGCTATCTGCCGCCTGTGCAGTAATTATACTAATATTGTAACATTAATCAACACTAATCCAGAAGGTTTACATAGTGTTCACACTTTACGTTTATATTTAACTGCTGGTTCTGGTGTCTATGTATTATGTTGTTTGCATAGGCGGTTCTACCCACTTATGAACAAGATTGCACTGAACAGCCAAATATTTAAATATGATTTTGTTTTTATCTCGACATGCGCTGGCTCGAAGAACGAAACTAACGCTACGTGTGTTCTACACGGACTACTTAAAGCGCTACAAGCGCGTGGTGAAACACCCTAAAAACACACTGGCCCCCCTCGGTCCCCCTGGTAATTATAGTCTAGAACCGCCACTGGTTGTTTTGTATTGTCTCTGTTGTATATTGTTTTTTGTTGCACCATTGTCTGTGGAGAAACATTGATGACAATAAAGTAACCTTGAACATTATGATTTTTCTGGTATTTTCTCTGTTGGTGTCTAAAAAACGAAATTTGACTTGACTTTGATCACTACAACAAATGTCAGATCTTGTACAGCCTCATGTATAAGTCAAGCAAGTTTTCTCCTGGACTTTATGGTTCTACCGAGATCTGATTGCTTGAGACAAATAAAGGTCCGAGCAGTAAAAGAAAAGTCTTAAATTGGGATCAGGCTGAGGCTTTTTTCTCAGGAACTGAGTGTAAGAAGTGTGAGAAAATGGTCAAAATGTTCAAATGAGCTCAGCTTTGTCCAGAAGAAATAGAATGGACAAAGAAGAGTCTTTCATCTGGGTAGGAATGTGTGCAACTGTTCAACTCTGAAATCCCACACAGATCTGGTGTTAAAGTTGCTTCCAGACACAGTTTGAAACTTCTTGGTTGTTTGATGCAGTGGTAGAGAACATGTGGTCTGCTGGATGCCACTGTTGCCAGTACATACACCAACACTCACAGCGGATCTAATGGTTAGAACCTTGGCCCAGCAATCAGAGGGTTGGGGGTTCGAATCCCAACTGCTAGTGTCACCACTGGGGTACCAAACCCACACATTGCTCCCCGGGTGCCTCGCTCATTGCTTGTTGGATGGGTTAAATGCAGAGAAAGAGTTTTGCTGTGTGTTGTACTTTTATGAGTGTGCAGGGGACAACAAAGAATCTTCTTCTAAATTTCTGAAAAAAAATGTTTTCCTTTTATAATATTTTTTTCAACAATTTTTATGTTGATTTTCAATGATCAGTGTTCGGCAAAACTGTAATGTATTATTTATTACTTGTTACTGTCATTTCAAAGTAATTCGTTACATTACAATATTACTGTATTTAAAATGTA
>JBBKCR010000080.1:18807091-18819916 GCA_037577295.1 Ladigesia roloffi | reverse complement strand
TTCATTCTGAAATCATCTTTAATAATATTCACACATCATGTACGTTATTTTCACAATTTCCCAGCATTCATTTTGGGTAGGCTTAGCCTCTCCAAGCCTCCATTACGCGCCACCCATGGTCTCATACATAGTCATACAGGTACAAACACAGTGAAATATGTCCTGAACCGCTCCTTTAGACTGTGCAGAATTATATTTTAGGAACATTAAATTAGACTAAAATCTAGAATTAAGCCTGTGCAGAATTATATTTTGAGAAAAATTTTAATTAAGAATAATATCTAGAATTAAGACACTAAAATAAACAAGAAATAAAATCTGGACTTAGACAAAAAATACGCGAATGGATATTTGTGCTACAGCCCTGGAATCGTCAAGTATGTGACTGAATTAGATTATTATTTTTTGATTTTTTGATTGTCGCTAATCATCCACTGAACATTATTTTCAAAAACTCTTTACGCAATCAATGCTTGTTAAAATACGATTATGTGATTAGCACATTGTTACTTCAAGCATCAAGCTGTTAGTGGAAGTTGTTGTAAATGAAAATTCCAGTGAAAGTAATTTGCCGGGTGTATTTTGATACCTGGGTGCACGTTGTGGATAATGTACTGTGAACTTTAATGAAGTTAACGCTAATACAGGCGTGCACGAAATGCTCTGAAACATAATCATGTCGTTATAGTTACTGTACGAGCTCGAGCGAGATGTTTTAAATTCCACAAATGATCAGCACATGTGCAGTAGAGCGTGGACAAATGTATGCAGTGAGGCAACAAAATGATGCTTGATGATTGGGTGATTAAAGGCATCTGGAGTTATTTATAATGGTCTGAACTCAACTTGCACTATATGGCCGAAAATATTGGGACATGTGGCCATTACACCAACATGAATTTTAATGAAATTGAATTTAGACGCATGGATTTTACTAATCAAGACTTGGTCCCCCTTTGCAGCTATCACTGCTTCCACTCTTCTTGGAAGGCTTTCCAAAAGATTTTGGAGTTTTTGTAGGAACTTCATTCTGTTCATTCATTCTAAATGTAAAAATGAAATGAAATAAAACATTTAAAACAAATGGGAATATGGAAACAATGTAGAATAAAAACTGAATCAGAATTATATTCTCCAATTAAACATAATAATGATGTTCCTTCCAAAGCGGTGGCTGCATCTTATCTATAAAGACTATAGTGTGCCTGTAGAATGACAATAATTGATTAATTCTTATGAATTCTTATTCGATTTTTCATGTGTCGTTGTAATAGTACATGTTCTCTCAATAGAAAATAGGTTATTACAGGGACAAGGGAACTTGCTGTAGTCTAAATTTTCTGCATTCATTCACATTAACTGTCATTCTTCATCAAAACTTACCTTCTTTTATATTAATACGAAATTTAAAAAATTAATCATGCTTTTAGTACACCCTTACATTTCTCCCATGCATACTTGATAAAGCTGTGCAATGGTGATGTCCCGCTCTAATTGACGATAGAGAAGTTTGAAACCAAGATCTAAGTTATGTAATCCATGGGTCCTTCAAGGACTACGTTTCCCAATTAAAATTCACATGTAATAAGCAGAAGATTAGCTGGAGGTAGAGGTCAGATCTTTAACATCTTGCTGGCCATCTGCGAGCCCGAAGAAAACATTCCACCATCCATCTTTTGATTGATTTCCAATTTTCCCATAAGCATGAAGATCAAGGACCTTTGGATAACATAGAGTCAGCCAATTTTCAGACATATGGCTTTGGATTTTTGCTTGCTTTGGCAAAGTATTGGCTTTGTGAACTAATTGGAAACAAATGTATTTCGATGCTGTATTGTGGTGAACATGTATTTGCCCTCTTTGTTTCTCTTTTTTTTTGGCTTATAGGTCACTCTTTTATAGTTTCAGGCAAAACTTTGAAACAAATCCATGTCCTTAATTTGAGATTTATACATATGGACATAGTTGCAATAGTTTGGACCAATAGATTCAGCTTAGAATAGAAAAAATTTAAAGCAATGATGTTGTGTGTAAGTTTAATTAAGAAGGGCCATTACATTTACACTTACATTTACATTTACATTTATGGCATTTAGCTGACGTCCTTAGCCAGAGCGACGTACATCAGTGCTCAAATAGTCCAAAATTGTATCTAGGACCTGTAAAGCAAGACTTAAGTCAACATCCACCATTCAACTATGATACTGCACGCTCGTTACACCTGACCGACACCTGTCAAAGGGCAGCTAAACAACACCAATCAAGATACATAAGCAAAACCTGTTTTATTAACCTGTTATTAAAACTTAATATTAACCTTTTCACTTGTGGACAAAATGAGATAAACCTTGTCAGTCCAAACAGCTGAATAAAACTTTACCTGATCTGTTAAACATGTTAATCCACACACCAGTCATCTCTGCTTGGACATTTATGATGATGATGATGATGATGAATATGGGATACAGATCAGGCAAAATCAAGTAAAATACACAAAACCTGAAAATTCATTCAACGATTTGGACGTGATACAAAAGATACACCAATCCAGACTGAATGGGAGCTACATTCTGTGACATACATTCCTGTTTTCCTGCTGGGGAAAAGTATGTGTTAGCTTAGCTTAGAAACAGATTGTTTATAGACGTATGTTACATTCTGTAAATAATACAAATGCAGTTTGAGCACTTGCATTAAAATCAATGTTCTGTCGGTACGTTCTGTGGCTGCTAATCTATTTTAAATGATCGAAATAAAGTGGAACTAGTCTGTCTTATGCTGATAGAAACATAAATGTAATTGCTAACCATACACTTGCCTGTGGATTGATATTGGGCCCTTTGAACATTCGCCCATTTGTTCTCTATTATGAGCGAAAGCCATTGTGGAAATGAGTGGCAGACACATGGGGAGGAGAGAGAGCACTGTTGAGTGTGTCGTGTGTCATAAATAGGATTGTAATAGTAGGGAGAATGGTTGTACAAATGATGCTATTCTCCTCAGCAAAGGTTAAATTAGAGATGAGAGGTTCCACTTCTTTTCACATTATACAATAAATTGCCCAATTATTGTCACATTAGGTGTGTGTGTGCGTGTATGAGAGTGTGTGTCTGTGTGTGAAGGTGTGTGTGCGAGCTTGCACAAGTGATCGTAAGTTAAAGTGTGTGCATGCACGCCGTTTGATGGCTTTGCTTGTACATGACCTTGCAGCAGTGCTTCATGCTATTCCCACTTGTGCACACATACTAACCACACACACATTTCAAGGTCAGCGGCCTTGCATCAGATCAAATCAGAATGAGTGATGTGTACAGGCTGCACAAGCATGCTTAATGTTTCCTCTCACCAGAATGCAGATTGCAATTGGGAAACGAACGCTAACTGGGATATCATTCATATAAATACAGTACACCCCAAGCAAAGACCACGTTCAGAGTTCGCAGCTTCAATTGATTACAGATTTTTTCTTAGAACTATTAATAGTTCACTTAAAACCGCAGATATACTCTGCATTTCTTTTTTGCTTTTATGTATATATAATTTTTCATGCATTTTAATACTAAGTTATTAATATAATTGACTAATTTTGTAACATAAATATGAATGAAAAGTCAACTACATTTCCACATAAAATAATATTGTTTTTGGTGCTGTCGAGATTTTTATTTATACATTTATTTATCCAGGTAAGCTGTTTGAGAACTAACTCTCATGAACAAACATGACCTGGCCATCTTGGGATGGTGAAATACCACAGTAATGAGGGAGGTTTGAATGTAGCCAGTCCGAGAACGTTCTTCATTTCTTCTTGCTGCTGATTGGCTGCTGTCCGGTGATGCATCTCTGGCAACTGCATCCCAGCATTCCCACATCAGAAGAATTTACAGCATGGAGCTCTCAAGTGTTTTTATAATTTTTATTTAGTTCTTCTTACAGCCATGTATTCTTATTACTGTAAATTAAATTAAATTGTTACTGTATTTACACTGCTTGTACCAATGAAAATGTGCATGCATGATTTACAGTAAAGTATACAGGGGTAATATCTATAGTTTACATTCTATCACTGCAGGAGTTCAGTGCAAACTATACAGTACAAATACGAGTTTACCTTTGCATTTTCTTTCAGGGTAATGTATTAACATTATGGGCCTGATTTTCACGGTCAGTCGCACATTGTCTGAAGTCAGAAGCGCAGTTGTCTTTGGGGGAGGGGCCAGAGCTAAACGAGAAAATTAGTCATAGGTGTGTCTTCGGCGTAGCATGCAATAAACCAATCAGAGTTCACACTCTCACTCCCTTTAAATAACCGGCGCATTGTCAGTGGTGTGCTGTGTATAATGAGGTGAAGACACAGAAACAATTGATATTCGGAGATGGATCAGAGGAGGGCTTCCCAAAGCAGCAATGATTTTCCCCGAACGTTTTCTCGGTTCTTATTCCAAATAAAGTATTTTATAGGGTCAAAAAGATGTGTTCTTTCTTGTGATTTAGTTTAAACACGATTAACTGCCCATGTTGCTGTTTCTCAGCCACAACCTCCTTGAAATAAGCGCGCACGCTTATTTGATGGATGTAAAGACGCGGCGTATAGGATTTCAGGAACATGGACAGTGGAGGGAGATCTCTCACGCTAAGGGGGCTGAATCGGCAACAACTACTCCGACCTCGAGGGAGCCTTTGTCCCATTAGATGCGAACTACAAGCGCAACTATCTTTAACAGGGTAAGGAAGACATATAAAAATATCTAACCAAAATATGAGCCGGTGATGTAGTTTCGTATTTCTTGACAACCTAGCTTGAAACGTGTATTTATTTATTATTGTGTCCAGCACTATTGGTCAAATAGATCGTCACAGGCGTCCATATTATAGCCTTTGAACAATGCGTGAATGACTACAAACCAGGTTTTTTCTGGTCAGTGGTGCAATGACGCAAAATATAGCAATAATATATATGCGCCGTGTGCATTACTGGGCCCTATGTGTTTTGGGAGCATATTTGTGGTTGTATTTAGGTTTGGTACAAACAAAATGGGCATTTTTAATTTTTTCACAAATGCTCTTGGAACATAACCCCTACGCATTTCAGGGGTTTACTGTACACCACTCATGGCAGCGAATGTTCTGTAAGACACAGACTTTCAAAAGAATTTGAATGAAACCATGACCAGAGGGCTAATACTTGCTAATGCCTCCACGAGGTTCATAGTAACTTAAGCTCCACTTGCATGAAAGTGATGCTAATGTTCCATTTTACCATGAAAATATGAATTATTATACAGAATCACTTCTGAAACTGAACATGACTGCCCACATGCGATTGTATGCAAAAGTAAAAAAAAATGCAATATAAAATGTGGCATTCAGTTTTTCAAAGCCAGGTTTTATTTTTGAAGTGTGCAAAGGTTTGTTCCCTCTCAAGAGTGCGTACTTATTATCCCATAAGAAAATCTAACCACCCAAACCAGGGTTGCCCAGGCAGACTGTATGTGCTCAAAAAGAGCCTTTCTGTGACTGTAGCTGTACGAACAAGAGTAATTTTAGTGTCTTTTAAGAAGCCTGTGCCTGAACAATAAAGACACATTTTCACTGCAGGATTTCAGAGACTGACACTGAGTTTTGGGACTAAAGCAACCACATAAATATAAAGCAAGCTAAAGGAAGTACGCATCCTTTATCTTCACAAGCAATTCTAACAATCAGCAACTGATTGGATGGTAGCACTCGCAATTATCAGCAAAGTGAAGGAAGCCTCCCCAGCTATTGCCCCGATACGTCAAATGAGATTTCTATTGTAATCTAGTGTAAATGTAAAAGTTAGCATCAAGAGTAGACCCAAAGACAGAAGCTACCAGACGGTCTGGCCCTCTGATTGGGTAAATCTGAGAAGCAGTAGCCTCCATCTCATTGGTCAGTGCTGAGGAATGAATATGATACATTTTTGAATGAACCTTCGTGTAGCCAAGTTCGAACTCGGAAAGTGCAAGTGACTGTTATAGTGGGTTGCGTTTTCCATATTAGCATTAAACACTGTTCCATATAGTCCCATTTACCAGTTCAGTCCTTTACACACTCAACTTCTGTGGCTCAGACTGTCTCAACTCATTTCACAGCGTCTGTTGTAAAACGCTCTAAAAGGGAACTGAATGTGAGGATGTGTGGAGGAGCACCCTCTGCCAACAAACTTCCGAGGCTTAACCAGTGCGAGAGGAAAAAAAAAATACATTAGCACAAAAATTCACACAACTCCCTCCAAAACCCAGAGAGTGAAACTCTCTTGACCACAGGTAGAGCTAAATCACCCGTTTCCCCCTACACTGTATTCCGGCTTAATTGAGCGATTAAGCTGCTCTTTTGAACTAGAGCCTTCAAGCTAATTAGCGTGACCTTCAGAGCAAGCTACCTGATGATGGTGGGGGGTGGCGGAGAAGTGGAGGGGGGAGGGGGGTGCTAGAGAGAAAGAGAGGACGAGAGAGAGAGAGAGAGAGAGAGAGAGAGAGAGAGAGAGAGAAAGAAAATAAGAGAGAGAAGTTTTTATAACCGTCTAACCGAAAGCATCTGCTCATGTTAATCAGCCTTTACATTATTCAGGGCCGGAATAAGCAGCATGTAGCCGCGGAGGCTAAAAACACCGGCATGAGATTAGCAGTACACAAATGAAGTTCTTGAAATAAGGAGTGTTGCATAAAGCATCGGCCCACAAACCTATTTTGCACCTTTTGTTAATGGACTTCTGTAGATAAAACTAAAAAGAGTGTGTTTGTTTTTTACTCACCTTTGCTAGCTTGTGGGCTAAATTTGTGATTGTGTGACCCAGACAGGCATTATTTTTCAAAATAAAAGACCTTTCAGACTCTGATGATCAATAAAATATTAGTATTCTGTCTTTCTGTGCTGCCTGGTATCAAATGACTTACAGACCAATACCGCGGGCCGTAGGCCGTAGGCCCAGTGGTATGTAGCATAACTTCTAGGATTATGTTAGCTTCTGCTTGCAGTCATAGGGAACTTAGTAATTGTTTACTTTATGGCAGACTCCATATCTTGTTAAGTCAAGTCCTTTAATGTAACTGTAATGTTACACAAACTTGCCAAAATGATCTGGAAAACTCGTCAAGTTACTGAATCCAAGTGTTTCAGGCACTTACATTGCTAACAACTGTATAAACAAGCACATAGCACTTAGCCATAATCCAATTAATGGGTTGCACTGAATAGTTGAGTTGCTCTGGCACTGAATGCCACCTTTTCCATCAGTCAGTCTGTGAAATTGCTGCCCTGTTCGACCATCTCCAGTCAATTGTAAGTGCAATAATTGTGAAATGGAAGCACCTATGAACCACAACAGCTCAGCCATGAAGCGGTAGACCAATATCCTTCCCACGTCTTTCAGGCTGATTCATGATCCCAGCTGTTACTAATGAACTAATTCATCTGGATTTGTCTTACAAGGTGAACTTTTGTCATGTATTAAAGTGGGACTTGAAGATTTGTACCAGATAAAGGGTCCATGCTTAGGACATCCACAATGGGCTCAAAGAAGCCTTTTTTGTAATTTATCAAAAATGCACAAATATTGTGAAACCAAGGACTTAGAATTGACTAGGGACAGCAAGGGACAGGTTTCACCCATATCCAGGGACTACGAAATTGTCCCTAACACTAAATTAAAAAAATATCACTAATAGTTAACATTTCTGTTTCTCTAATGTGAGCTTCACCTTTCCAAGCCAATATCATGATTTTATTGGCTTTGCCATTTTTTGCTGGTGTGTTATTGGCTGGAAATTTGTCTGCACCAAAGTTCGTGCAGTATTTGAGTGGTTGTGGGGGATTATAGGGATTCTTTATATGATCAATTCTGTACTCAAAAATATGGAAAATATTGTGTTTGATTCTGATTCAATTACAAACTAGTGTTGTACGATATATCGATATTCAAAAGTACCGTGATACCTCATCCTTGTATGTATGATATGAGAATAGCTAAGAGTATTCTGTTTTTCTGTTTAGATGGAAGTACACATTTCTAGATTATTCGTTTGAAAAGGTAAATGCACCTGCCTGAATATATATACCTCAGGGTCCTGTTGATTACTTAATGTTTTTTCTCGCACTCTATGATTACGGTACTTCGTAAATTGTTACGAGGGCTACAGTACCAGCCCGTTGGTTTTCCTCATGTGGTCTGTGATACTACTTTGATGCTAATATATAAAAGATGTTCGTGATTGCACTATTGGAAGAAAGTTGCCACTTTTGTGGCCCCATTATTGTCAGAATCAAAATACAGCCTTCTCTCCAAATTCCCAGCCACAAGTGAAGCAACCAAGCTGGCATTCGACCAACCTTAAACATTTAAATGTGGTTGAAATAATGTCAGTTTATGAAAAAACGTTCATTCAACGTCAAAACAACGTTGAATACCAAATGGTTGAAATGGTGTTGTTAACTAACTATGGATTCAACATAGAAATATAAATAAAATGTGAGTTGTACCTGAAATCAACGTTGGAATGACGTTGATATATTATTTGCAAAATCTAAACAAAATCCAACGGTTATCCAACACTGACACCTGACGTACCTGGCGTTGATTCACCGCTGACTCCACGTTAAATGCCAGCTGGGAAGACAATTACTGAGAAGGGAGCTATGGATTCAGCCAATCACAGAATGCTGTTCTTATTAAATTACACTAAATTAATCTAAACGATCACTCCTAAACTGCACAATCTGGATCATACTGGACTGAAAGCACCACCAGGTGAAACTCATGCATCTCTAACAGGTCTAAAAGAAACGCTCCAGTATTTTACCTCTATATGCGGCCCCTGTGTTAAAAAAAAGTGAAGCAGAACACTGGCTTTTACTATAATTGAGGAGAAATGTTTTTCAGTCAAATCTCTATTGGCTGTAATAACATACAGGTGATTATCACAAACTCATACCCCTGTATGTAGAAATAATAGAAAATAGGAACTAGTGGACATCCACATACCACAAGGGCCCACTGTCCTCTTTTATGGGCATTTTCTGTATCAACAGGTTTTCAGTTGATTTCTAAGTCCATTGTCATTGACTCAACACAGCAGAGGCAGCTGATAGAGTCCATGTAATAAAACATAGGGGTTGTCCTTTGAGACTGAATTAAACAAAACTGTGGGTTGTAGGGTTTGATAATATAATTGTTTCCATTGCAAACTTACCTACCAACCCCACTCCCACCACATTCTACCATCCCCCCAGCCCAGCCCCCAACGAAAAATCTTCAAAACTGCCATTTCTCTGCGCCCAATAATACATTTCCCCAAAAAACCCAACTCCCGTCGCTGAAGTTTTTCTACACCCTCTGTGTGAAAACCGATCCTTAAATATTCCGACTGAGGGGCTCATTTTTATATGCTGTCCCCTAAGCGAAGCTGTGTTGTGCTCAAACCACTCTCCCTTTCTAAGCCTTGAATCCGCGCGCTCTTCACCAGTGTCTGCACAGAACCACCACAAGAGTCACGCTGTTTCCCCTGCGCACCGGATCTTGCCGCATAAAACACATGTAGGCTGTGTCCTAGCTGAGGACCGATGATGAATCTGTGGTTATGCTGTTGTCCTCTTGCATATTTCATTGCATTTTTCAGCATGCCGCCTCCGCCTTGCTCCGAATCTCTGTTATAACCGTATTAATCAGGGTCCTACTCGCTCTCCCTCTGCCTCTCTCTTCTCACATTGCCTTTGAAATGCCATTAGTGCTCTGTTGTCCTCCTCTGAACACCTCTGGCCTCTGTGATGGGCTAATCTGTATAAATCAAAGCGAGCTGTAGGAGGGCGTATCATCACATACATGACAGGGTGGACAGCTGCTCATGATGATGGGAAAGGACGTGTGTGAGTGTGTATGTGTGTGTGTGTGTGTTCAGGGGATCACATCTTGAAAACCCATTATCCTCAAACCCAAACACAAGGCAACTGCTGTTCAGCACTAGTCTGGCACTTAAAGGGCCCACATGGTTGGAAACCAAGTTTCCTCCCTCTTTTTGCAAATAAATCTTGTCTGCATAGAAAAAGATTCACATACAAACAAAAAATATATGCACAAAGCTTCTGAATATGTACTAAGTGGCTGAATTGTTCATTCTTTGCTTTTGTGATGTCACAACCAAGGCATTTGCATACATGACAACTGAGACTATTGATTGAACGAGGCACAGTTCTGTACAGCCAATCAGAATAGAGGTATTTTCCATATCTCAGTCTTCAAGGCCCTGTCCTGGCCTGTTTATTCCTTAAGGGAGGTTGGAAAATTATTATGACTCTATGTTTGGGTTCAAAAACTCGTAAATGGACCTCAGGGGAAAATAAACAATACAAGTGTAATGAAAAGCCTTTCTACTCTTCATATTCGGTTTCCATGACACTAATCTATGTTTTAATTACTTGGTCCGTTGAAATGGTGATGGTGGAGGTGTTTGTGGGAAGAAAAACAACCACCCCAAAACATAACTCCTATAAGGTTTACTCGGTATAGATGTAAACACCCTCAAATTAAAGCTGACACCAGCCCCCTTGTCTTCGCTTGATATCTAATTCAATGTGCCAGAGCACGGAATTAAACCGAGAACCGCTCTTTCACTGTCCAGTGACTTATGGACTGCTGCGCAGCACTCAGAAGAGTTTACTGTGAGTAATGGCGTTTATTAATTAGCTTAACGTGTTTATTATGGCAAAAAAAAGTCTAGTATGCACATTTTCCCCCTGAACTCCTGATGCAGGGAGTCCAGCCCAGAAATCTCCAGCGACTGAAGTGCACTTCTTTAGCTCTGCAGTCAACACAAACTTGTCGCAAACTGTACGGAGTTGTCCAGATAGTCACAAAAAGACTCTGACAGCGTGTAACATACTGTTATCTACAAACTACGGACCACTTCGGCAAAGTGTGTGATGATTTAAACAAGTAATTTTCTAATTGGCACTAAATGTTGCTCATGCTTGCCCATTCGTTTTGGCTCTATTAGCCTCGTAGCTCAAAAGCAAAACCTAAAACAAACAAGTCTAGTCTGATTGATGGCTGCAGGGCTAAAAGGGGGAATATTTAGATTTTGCCAGGCTCTCACTTTAAGGCTTCGGTAAAGGCTTTGGTGACACATGGCTTTACAGCTGGAACTGCGTCGGCGAGCCATGAATCACACGCGAACACGCACAACTCGAAGACGAACCTAAGGGTCCTCCAGGCCCACCTCGCACCAAGCTCTCATTAATTGATAACAGAGCAGGTCTATATTCACCAGTGTTCAGGCCTTAGATAATAACTCCCCAAGAGGGAGCGCTTTGATGCTCACATGGCATGTCTAAGTGTAGCATAATGACTCATTTAGACCGCGGATAGTCTGCCACATAATAATTATATAATCCAGCACATGTTCCCCATGCTTACCATGGCAGACATTTGTCAAATCCCTGGATTTCAAAGTAATTAATTTAATGTAGTGATTAAAACACTTTGTAATAGTCATGCTGACTGTACCATGATTAATGTGTGGTGTTTGTTTTTTTTTCCCTCTCTTTCTCCCTTCTCTCTTCCTCACCACCTCCCACCCACCCAACAATGAAATTATCTACTTAAGGCGAGACAATTAATCTCGCTGACAAAAGATAGCACAAGCACGATGCAAGTCACTAATTTCTAATTACTGGGCTATAACTATGTGAGAATCACTTTGATAGACCCAAACGCAAAGACAGCATTACTGTAAATGAACCCAAACAGCTTGCTTCTGAAATGAAGGGTTGGCGTTGGTAGTGGTGGGAGGTAGAGGGTCATTCCCTGCACACAGGCACAGATTCTGATGATGTGACTGACAGATATTGACCCGAAACACTGCAAGGTGGAGATTAGCCTTTATTGACTGTGGCGCTGTCATCCATGCTGCTGGTCACATCTTTCTTTCTCCGCGCTTGATGCTCTCTTAATTTGCTGTTCTTTTACGTCTTCAGCTAAAAGGTCTAGCAGATGCTCAGCCTGCTCTCCTGTCTTCTGAGCTTATGACTTCTGAGAGATACTTATGACTTCTGAGAAAGTGCAGGTGCCGTCAGAAGCCTCAGGTGTATTTGCTTTCAGTGTGTACAATTAGCTGAGGCTTTGGTCCCTCCAGCTCACACAGGACGAGTTCATGTAATTACGTAGACGTCCATCAGGCACAGCAGTTTTCCAAGAATTTCCATGGACCGAGTTATGAGAGTTGTTGAGAGGAAGATGTTGTTTTATACTGGTGGTATAATATATATTAAGCAGGTATGAAAACTGAATCTGTTTCTGTCAGCAGTGGGTTCTCTCTGCCTACAAAACACAAGCGGGCCTTAGAATAAACTCAAACAAACAAGAAAGCTATTTAAATATCTAAATATTTTGTGAGCTGGTGAGAAGAACACGGGTTTGGTTTCAGATTTCTGCTCAGTGCCTCCAGTCATTGTGTGGATTTATAAAATTCCATAAGCAGCTCCACCTTAACTAACCATTTAATCAAATGAAGTAAAACCAGCCAGATCAGGTATTTGATTGTAGCTAAAATGAATATTGGACTTCCATGAGGAAAGAGGTCTGGAAATGGTTAGGAGAACACTTTGCCACACATAAAACCACTCTTTACTGTAATAATGTTAATTGTATTTATTGTAATATTAATGTTTTAACACTAACTTAACACTACTGTCCAGTAGTAAACAGGTTTTAAGTATAATTTTCCCAGGTGCCTAAGACTTTTGCACAGTACTGTACATTTTTGTCAATTTGTAATGGAACGTTTTGACGGTGCACAATGACAGCAATAG
>JBBKCR010000080.1:18769227-18783264 GCA_037577295.1 Ladigesia roloffi | reverse complement strand
TCTCCCTCTCCCTCTCTCTCTCTCTCTCTCCCTCTATCTCTCTCTTTCTCTCTGTCTCTCTGTCTCTCTGTCTCTCTCTCTCTCTCTCTTTCTCTCTGTCTCTCTATCTCTCTCTCTCTTTCTCTCTCTCTCTCTCTGCCTCTCTCTCTCTCTCTCCCCCTCTCTCTCCCCCCTCTCTCCCTTCTTTCCTCTCTCTCTCTTTCTCTCTCTCTCACTCGCTCCCCCTCTCTCTTTCTCTTTCGCTCTCTCTATCTCCTATCTCTCTCTCCCTCGCTCCCTTCTTCCCTCTCTCTTTCTCTCTCTTTTTCTCTCTCTCTTTCACTCTCTCTTACTCCTTTCTCTTTCGCTCTCTCTCTCCCCCCTCAATCCCTTATTCCCTCTCTCCCTCCCTCTTTCTCTCTCTCTCCCTCTTCCTCTCTCAACCATTCTCTATCTCTCTCTCTCCCTCTCTCAACCATTCTCTCCCTCTCTCTCCCACTCTCCCTCTCTCTCTCTGTTCCTCTGTTTTCCCTGTAACACAGTTAATAAACCATTCCGCATCGCCCCCTCTCTGGGCTGCACCCCAGGCTCACTGCTCGTTTGAAAGATGCAGCCTGCAATCTGTCATTGTCCCGAGAATAGCGTCAGCGATCTTCCCCACGCACACATACACTAACAAAAATCTGCCGACACTCACACTTACTTGTCAAATATATACAGATAATATACGTACATTCGTGTACGTACTGTCCCCTTGTCCTGAAAATAGCCTGAGCGTCCGTCTCTGCGGGCGCACACACACAATATACACACACATATACACTCGTGTCAAACACCTACGGTTCACCCACTTTACATTTGTTTAGACATTTTCTCCCTGCCATGAGAATAGTTACAGGCACACATACACTCAACAAAAATGATTGTAACCCGAAATAGTATTTGACTTCTAGCAACAGCGGGACCATGTTTGATACTAACTAGAACCATTTTAAACCGTTTAATAAGGGTTTCTAAAGAAGGTTCTCAACGTGTGGTCTGTGAAACACAGCCAAGGGGGACCCAGCTTTAAATGACATTATAGGGGTAGGTGCCTCATTACATTCAAAATGAACAAAAAAGCTCCAAGCAGAGCATTTTTTTATGAGAAATTTAGCCAATTTTCTCATAAATTCATAATAACCTGCACTCATCAATGTCTGACACATAAAAAAAAATACATGCCTGAGCTTTGATAAGGTGGTGCAGACTACAAAGGCCACATTAATAAAAGATTACTGCTCTGAAGGGAATTAAATAGGACTAAATATTTAGAATGAAACTAGCGATAGCGAGTTAGCGATAGATTGTAACTTAATAAAATACAATATTATTCACCCCAAACTTAAATACTAAGCAATATGGTTATTCTAAGTAGATTATCTCAGTTGACTACTTTTTAGTTAGCTAAATATTTATCCATTATGTAAGTTTTCTGAACAGTTGGAGGGTGGGAGTCCCTGGCTGGAAAAATGAAGAACTCCTGCCTTAAAGAACCATTTACCACAGGTTGTCCATCAGAGAGGGGACCATTAAAATCTAATTAGACAACAAACCAATTATGCATTCAAATGCTTCTTGTGTGTTTCTTCTTGGGAGTATTTATGGTTCTATATGACTTACTGACCGGTCCCACCAAAAAGTGATTCTAGACTGATATAACGGATACCTATTATTTTAAGTAAATCTTTCAACCCACACTGGCTACTCTAGCGTCTTTTTAAAGTTTAAATTCGGTTTACGTCGTTTGAGCCATACACTGGTCCTCCAGGACCATGGTGCAACACAAGGACAAAACCAGGCACATTACAAGAGTATACATAGTGCAAAGAGGATAAAATAGCGTGCAAGAAGAGTAAGAAAGAAAGTGAAAGAAATACTTACAAGAGTTACAAGACAAAGACATTTAGTGTGGTCAACTAGAGGAACCACAGTCTAAGATTTTATGCCTGGTGTTACTGAAATGGAGTGACAGATTTCTTCTAAAAATGATTATGCTGGCTATTAGAGGGGTATAACTGTATAACAGCAGGCAGGTCGGAGTGCCCATGCTGACCCCTGTTCACCATGCATCAGAACTGAGCCATGGAAAGATGACCTGTTCTTAGGAACCATGTTTTCTTACATATTATGTGGATGTGTCTCTATTACTTGGGGGGAAATGGCACCATGATGCAGCTAGCGGAGGCAGTGTGATGCTCTGGGCAATGTTTTGGGTTCTGCTGTTCATCTGGATGTTGATATGTAACACCTACTTAAAAACTGTTGCAGACCAATTACAGCTATCCATGGTGGCATCTTCTGTATCTTCTTCATCTTACTGGACTCTTTGTATCTTGTTCGACCACGACCTATTTATTAGCCGAGTTTGAGGTGGTGTGGAATGTACCGATGGTTGCGTGCTGATGTATCTGGTGTGAATTCGAGGTAAGAGTTGTTTCTCCTCGTTAAACTTGTGCTTTCGTGACCAACTCTTACACATTGTATCCGGAGAATTCCGTACGGTCTATTCATTTGAACTAAAGCGAGAAAAGATGCAGACGCCGCTTTGCACAAGTGGTTTCTGGGTGTTTTCTATGCGCGCCTGTCTCTCCCGGTGCTTCATAAGGAAAGCATGCTATTCCAGGCAGGGAGTAATTAACAGATATGAAGCAAGCCCCATGATTGTCTTCATTGTCAGCCACTGTTTCCATCACTTTGACTGATGGGTTTATTATTATTACTTATTTATTATTTTTTTTTTTTTACTTTTTAAAAAAACCTTTCACCAAAATGATGGCACCCTCATAAAGAATGTGTGCATGTGCCGGTGCATGCATCCGCTAGGGCTGGGTTATACAGTGCTCTATATTAGGGTTTGTGCCATGTTTCATAGGAGTGCCTTCCCTCGCTGGCTCTGACAGGAAGAGGTAATTTTAATGAGATTTTTCCTCTGCCTGTCAGAACTCCTTCACTGTTCTGGGCTATTTTCATGCGCCTGTGTGTGTGTGTGTGTGTGTGTGTGTGTGTGACACAGTGTCCTTTGTGATTGTGTGTCTTTATTTGAGGGAGAGGTGACTACACACATGTATCACTTTTTGCTTATGCCTCATGCGATGAAGACGTAAGTCATAGGGATGTGGTCAGTGGTCATCTGGCTCGTGACATTTTGCCAGAGCGCTGGAGCACAGACGCGTTCTGACATGTCAGGTCATGTCTGTGTCATCATGCTGGCTTGTCAGCAGTTTAGAGATGAGTATTTAAAGCTTGTGTGTGTTTGTGTGTGTTGGCAGGGTCTGGACAGGCACAGATCAGGTGGGAAATGGGTACACCTCCTCCTCTATCTTCGTTTGAGTGCCATGAGTCATTTGGTAATGACAACGGTCCATCGAGCAATTTTGTTCTGCCAGGTTTTGAGGGACACACCCTTTCCCCAGTGGTGTTGACTCTACAACACTATCCTTTTCAAACGCCTGAAACTTGTTTGTCTCCAGCCTAACATTTAGTAAGCAACACAGAGGCCTACGTATGAATCATTCAAGCAGAACTAACTGAAGTCCTGAACCAGTGAAGTACAGCAGTAAATGATTCCAGAAGTTTGGGTGATGATCAGTATACTGCTGGTGCTCAATGCGGAGTGGTTGGAACTCCTTTATTGCAGCCTGGCACAGTTAAACATTGGTTCACATTTCTTTCAATTAATCTACTCAATATGTCTATGATACTTTTTTTGCATTGTAAAAGCAGAATATAAAGAATGGAGGATTAGCATTTGACTTTTACACACTACTGTATGTGAATTTAACAAACATGTTTAACTCACAGCCATCCAGCCTACACTTAACCAACCACCTGTAATGTCTCTGGTACAAGAAGCTCATGGATGGTTGGGCAGACATCTGTGAATCCTATGATCTACCCAATTATAGATAGGTTTGAACCATTAGGGGGAAATACAGTTGAGTGCAAAGGTTTGTACATCCATTATCAGATGGCCTGATTTGCTGATTTGATTTGCTGATCTTTCATTTCATCCACCATGTCTTAGTGTTTTATTTATATTCACATATTTATGCTTCACTAATCATACATGCTTCACCTCAGTGTCTTCAGTGTCCTTATGCAATTTGGAACACATTTTGTAATGCTAATTTCATGCACTTGTCACTTTTACTTGAGCCGTAAATCTTCCACTGTGTAAAACCCTATAAATAGTGTATATATAGTTTATGTTGGTATTACTTTTTATTGTGCATTTCACACAGGTAACTTAAATGTGTTGAATATTTATGGCTGTTCAGCCCACCACATCAGTCCTTCTGGCCTAAGATAAATACATATCAAAACATTAATGCAGAACTGGACAGCATCTATTCATATTGATCCCTAGGGATGCTTCTGAATTCCTATTGTTTATTGTTTGTGAGTTGTGTTAAATTAATGATGCACAATTCCTGCTGTTTAGTTGTTTTATTTTTACGGAACATCTTATTTATATCCACACTGTTTCTAGATTATATTACTAAATTAAATGTATTATTTTGAGCTTGTCTTTTTGCTTAATCTGCTTTGTATGTGGGTTCCTCTTTCTTTCTCCTTTTTTCTTTCTTTTTTTCTTTCTTTCTATCTATCTTTCTTTCTTTCTTTCTTTTTCTTTCTTTCTTTCTTTCTTTCTTTTACTTTCTTTCTTTCTTCCTCTTTCTTTCTTTCTTTATTTCTTTCGTCCTTCTTTTTTCTTACTTTCTTTCTTTCTTTTTTTCTTTCTTTCTTTTTTTCTTTCTTTACTCTCTTTCTTTCTTTCCTCTCTTTCTTTACAGTTATTACTCTTCTAAATAATCTGAATACTTGCATATGTTTTCTCCATTATTAAGTATAATGTTGTGTTTTGTGAACTCAGTAGACATGGCTAGAATTTTAAGATATTCTTATACATTTTTGGAGGTGTTTCATAATAAAACCAAGAGAAAATGGCAGTAAAAAAATTGGAAAGCTCCAAAAGATACCCAGGTAGCGTTAGCTAAAGACTGAGCACAGCCGTATTAGCCCCTAATATATAACTCACCTCTGATATTAAAAGACAAGATATTTAATAAGGCATTAAAATGGAACACAGTTCCCCATAAAAGGGAAACAATCAGAATCGCATCATTTCATTTTGACCATTCAGAAAAGGCAGCTCATCCAAGAAAGAGATGGCATGTCTGCTGTGTAAATGTAAAGATAACTTTGAAATATTTTGATTTACCAGTACAGAAATGTGACCGTATGCATCACAGGCACATGTCAGTGTGTTGTGGATTGCGAGCTTTCTATTAATTATGATAATCGCGGTTGAGTGAACCATGCCATGACTTGCTGCCACTGCTCGCCATTTGAGTTCTTTGAAAATATTATTCAAAGCTTTTGAACCACTTGTAATTTATATTGCTACTTCTGGAGCTTTGATTAATTTTGCAAGAGTTTGATTACTTGGGTCTAATTCAGTTTTTTCATCAAAACTGGTTTGTTTTGGCTGCGGTCCCCCATGAATTCGTTTTCCTGTCTGTTTTGGTTTCCCGGTGTCGTCTTCTGTGATGTGGTCTGACAGGATTTGTGGGTATTTTTCGTGTTTTTCTGGACTCTGGTGTCTTCGGGCCATCGACCAAATTCTGGACTTTTCCAATATACAGCTGACGAGCTTCTTCAACTGGCTGCTCCACCGCCGGCTGTGCTTCGGGATTCTCGACGGACCAAACCAGTACAATCCTTCTGGTCCACCTCCCACCATCCTCCCCAGAACTCCAGCTGGGCTGCTAACCACAGTGTATTAGCCGGCCTAACCAGGTCGAATAACATTTTGCCAAGTCTGACAGCACCTGTGTCAACTTCGGTCTCACTTTCACTCACTTACTGGCAAGGGACCTCTCGTCCAAGATCTCCTCACTGACCGTAAATTTGACTTTTTCTATTTGACTGAAACGTGGCAACAGCCCAATGATTTTTCGCACCTCAACGACTCCACTCCGCCGGGGTTTGTTTACCTGTCAACCTCGGGAGGCCGGCCGTGGCGGAGGTCTCGCGGTAATTTATTGCGAAAACTGGAAAGTGTTGCTGTCGTCTGTACCTGTTTTTAGCTCTTTTGAATCAGTTGTCTGTCAACACTCAGAATCTGTTCAAACTGTCATAGCTGCTATCTACCACCCTCCGAAGCCAAATTCTGGCTTTACAGGTGATTTTCCAACCTGTTGACACACTTGTCTACTGCTTCTCTTAATATAATACTGCGGGAGACAACAACATACATATGGACAGTTTCAGTCATCCTCCTACCAAAGACTCTGCATCCTGTTTGGATTGTTTTGGTCTTAAGCATTATATAACATTTCCCGCTCATACTAAGTGCCATAAATCAAAGGGTCAACCACTTGAACATCTATTTAATAAAACTGGTCTTACAATCCATAAAGAAATGTACAATATACATATATTGGAGTGTACTAACCAAATACATTTTTTATTCTATCATTATCTGTTCTAATGACGATTTCACCAAGTCTCAGTTTTCATTGCCTAGCTCTTCCTTTAAGCCACCAGATTCTCTTCCTGCCCATCTGCCTTCTGTGATTCTCTAAAAAATTCGCAAAATTCACCAAAACAATCCTTCTCATTAGCCTTGTATTACCTCTGTTGAATTCTCTTTGCCATAATATAATTTTTCTTTTCAGCTGCCTCTGTCTGTGATATCTCAGATCTCATCTGTTAGTCAGAACTTTCCACTTGTCAGTTAGACCCCATCACCGCAGTTCTGGTCATCGCCTGTCACCCTCTCTGCTACCCCTTATCTCCGCAATCAACCATTCTTCTCTTACCACTGGAACTATTCCTCCCTCATTTAAAACCGCTGCCATCACTCCAGTACTGCAAAAAATGTCCTAGATCCCAACAACTTTGAAAATTTCTGCCCTATTTACCATTCCTTTTGAATTTCTTGAAAAAAAATAGTTGCTACACAAAACCATTCTCACTTAACTAATAATATTATCTGTATGAATAGTTCTTGTCCCTTCATAGCACCGAAACAGCACTCATTAAAATAACAAATTACCTTATGGCAGCTGACTCCGGTTGACTTGCCATCCTCATTCTCCTTGATCTGAGTGCAGCTTTCGACGATTTCTCACTCTGTTCTCCTTTGTAGGTTAATCTCCATCGGTCTCTCTCATCCTCTATTAGTCTGGTTCAGTCATACTCAGTTCATCCAGCTGAATCCTTCATTTCTCAGCTGTCCCGTGTTAACACTGGTGTGCCCCAGGGGTCTGTCCTGGGCCCCCTTCTCTTCTTTATCTTCCTCTTGGACACATCTTTCATAAATATAATATTAGTTTTCACTGTTATGCGGACAAAACCCAGCTCTATCTGTCCACCAAACCTGATTCTATTCCTTCCCCATCCTCACTTACCCTCTGTTTACCTGTAGGCCTTGTAGTTTTCTTCAAATGTTCTTAAATTTAACAGTAATGATTTTTCTGGTCCGCTCTAAATCTACACTATCCAAATTGGATATATTTTCCATTAATATCGACAACTCTTCGGTTTCACCCTCCCCGCAGGTGATAAGTCTGGGTGTCATCCTTGATGGCACTTTATCTTTTAATTCACACATCAGTAATGTCACTCAGTCTGCATACTCCCATCTATTCAACATCAGTCGTCTCCATAATTCTCTCTCCCCACATGCCACTGCCAGTCTTGTCCATAGACTTGTCACTTCCCAGATTGATTACTGTAATTCACTTTTATGTGGTTTTACTCAAAATCCTCTCCATAATCTCCAACTTGTCCAGATCTGCCTGTGTTATTTCCAGGACCCCTTCCATCCACCACATCACTCACATTTTGCAGCAGCTTTACTGGCTTCTGGTTAATCAAAATTCTTCTGTACATATTTAAAACTGTTCACCACCCCTCCCCTCCATATTTCTGACACATTCAAAGAAATATCAGAGAATAATTGATTGCGTGCCGTATGCTTATTATTGATTAGTTCCAACTCATAGCTCAGATTTTTTATACTGATTTTTTTTTACATTTTCATACAACGCCACATTTGTGGTTTTAAACAAGAATTATGTTATTATATTTTGAAATTGGTGGAAAGTATTGTTGCACATACAGTTTTGTTTTGTGAAGAAAAACTACATTTGTTTTCTCATGCTGTTATGGAAGCTAAGATCGGAAAAACTCGAACCTTTAAATATGAGTGTAATTTGTAATTCATGGTGTAAGTGTGTAATCATATGATTTAATTTACTTAACAATTGAACTGGAAATAAATTTGGAGGAATTTTAGCTTGGTGTTGTGTCTGGTGGTCTGAGCAGCTGTTTGCCCTTAGGTCCCTCCCGGAGCAGAAACACACACACACACGCACGCACGCACGCACGCACGCACGCACGCACGCACGCACGCACGCACGCACGCGCACACACACACACACACACACACAAAAACAGAGTTACGCATTCCTTTATCTTCCTGTTTTGCTGCTGGGTTGCTCTAGTCTGATGCTCACTCAGCCATTGTGTCTTGTGCCTACCCACTCATTATACACAGTGTCTGTCACTGAATAATCACACATGTGCTTTAGGATGTGTGTGGAGGGAGGAGACCTTCCATTGCGAGGTTTTGAGGTCTAGCTAAGCAGATATAGCTGCAACAAACCTCTACTCCAAAATCCATCAGTCTTCAACATGCCCGTCTAAATAGATTGGCTTAATAGTCTATAAATAGACATAATATATCGCACTTTCCCATTTCTGCAGATTTGTCAAATTGGGGGTTCACAAAGTAAACATCTTGAGATAACAAGCAGCTGTGCTCGATTTTCCTTGGCTGTTATGGAAACCCATTCAGATTGAATCATTGTAGAAAATAGAATTTTGATTAGAATTACTCAAACTGGCCTGAACCTTCAATCTGTATTCCTCGTACGCAACTTGAACTTGTTCCAAATTGGTGAATTCAACAGCTGCAGAATTTGCAAGATTGAACCACCTGCCACCTGCTCGGACCAATGGAGAAGCCAAAGTAAAAATCCTGGGCTTAAATCATGCAGTTAAATTGAAGGAAAGTGGCCCCGTATAGTGAACCCAACCTGACATAACACAGCATAACACAAATTCTTACTCTCCATTGAACCCATACACCAAGCAGGGGGCTGCCACCAATGAGTAGAAGCAGTGCGTGAGAATGATACCTTACACAAGAGAACCTTTGTAATGACAATATCAGTTAGGATTCAAACCCACAACCTTCTGATCACAGGGGTAAACCACTAATGCAGTTCCTAGCAAGAACAGAAACCCTGTTGACTTTTAATAGGAACCAATAGGCAAGTGTGTGTGTGCCCACTGGCGTCTATTATAAGTGTGTATTGAGTCAGCAGGTTTTCTGTCTCAGAATTGTTTGGGATAATTGGCTTAATGCCCTTGCATCTAGAAATGAGGTGAAAATACAGAATTATCCTACTACAGCTTATTATCCAGTCACTCGTATTAATATACAGTATCTAGAGTGAAAGTTATTTGTGGAGAGTTTGATAGAAGGTGTGAAAAAAATAAACCAAATCCTGGCCCACTCTTATAATAGAAGAGAAAATTACTACAGGGAATGTTTTGCAGCACAAATCTGAGTTATGAGTTATTATTTTCAGAATCCTCAGTTGTTGAAGCCACATTGGATTTGCTAGAAGAGGCGTCCAGAACAGTTCCATCAGTTCTTCACCTGCACACAAAGCACCTTCTAAACATTGGTAATTAACAGATGGATTGAATCAGTTTGAGGGGGAGTTGAACAAACTGTTCAGAAATGGGGGTGGGGTCTTCCTGTTCACACCTGTCTTAGTTTAGGTTTGCAATGGAATATGATTCCACAATAATTGATGGAAACAAACATTACTCTGAGAGCGGTCCGTTAAAGAGTGTATCTTCGCGACATCGTCTCCAGAAGCCGTCCCTCACCCTCTCCGTCCGAGTCGTCTTTCCATTTGCAACTGGCTGTCTTAATTAGAGGCGTTTGTGTGGACGTCCCTGTCTCTTTCCTTCTCAGCTGCCAGGGTGATTGACATGCATTCGGCGGCAGGCTTGTACAGGAGCCACGACTAATTAGCAAGTCTCTCTGGCAGGAGGCGTCCCAGACCGTCGCTAATCCGACGAGAGCGATGCTGCTCCACTTCAAATGGCTAACGGCGACAAAGCCAATATTAGCCTCTGCACTGTGCGACGTTCTGCTTTTGTGTTCTGGCCCCCTCCCCTCCCCCCACTCTCCTTCCGTTCTCACAATGCGAGAGTCTCTGATTACGGGTCATTTGCGGGGCTCTTTTGCGTAATTAAGAGTTTTAATTGCCGCCCCCCGACACAAGGGAATTGGCTAAGCCTCCCTCTCCGAAGTGCGCCATATTTCCGCTGCCCTTTTGTGCGTGACGTTTCCTGCGAGGGGCTTAGTGACATCACAGAAGTCAATTAGGTCCATTCATGGCCAAGTCAAGTGGTTTGGTCCTTTTCTTTTCTTTTTTTTTTGATCTTTGTGTGCAGAAAAGCTGAACGCGGAAGAAAGAACCAAGGACTTGTCTCCCGTTTCCAGCCAGGGGCCCCCGCTGTTCCGACCGGGCCCTGCTTCCTTTCATGTGACAGTGGCTTCAGAAAACAATGCAATTATACGGTTACAGTGTTTGTGCTGGCGATGATTGTTAACACACTCCTTCAAGTGCTTGGTTCACGTACGTTGTCCGCCGGAGAGTTCGCAGCAGGGCCACTCGTCAGAAGACTAAGTAAGACACAACTCGCGGCGGATATCGAACCCGCTCGGTGGGGCTCCGGCATCGCGGCGGCTTGAAGAGGATTCCTGTATAGAACTCTCAGCAGGAAGTCTCTTATTCCGCCATACATAAAGAAGACGAGGCCTAAAAGCAGGAAATTCAAGTGGATGAATAAGACTGCGGAAAGCAAGCCGGTATTCACCCACTCTCAGCGCCGCCATATACATCCCACTTTACTGAGACGTTGCTGCCTTTTCAATGCTTCCCTTCAGCTTGTAGCTTATGAATGAAGTGGTACCTGTCGGTACAAGTGTCTGGCATTCATTCTCCATCATCATAAACATTTTAATTGCTACTTACAGCAGCTTAATATTCAGGCAGCTCTTTATTTCCCTGTACCTTGACTTTAAGTAACATCCAACTCTTGAAAATAGCTAGTATAACTAGTGCATATACTGCTATACTAATACTTTTCTACTATTTGAAGTAATCACCATTTGTGTTATTAGTAATTCACTGAAGCATAATGTATTGATTGTGTGTATATTATAGTGGATTTCATATTAAGTTTTCTAATGGACTTTAAATTGTATACTTCACATTGTTCTTGTCTCTTTATGGCAGTGAAGTCAAGACGTAAGCAATATCCATACATTTGATTGTGATTATATTAGTTTGAATGTAATTCTATGAATCTCTGCAAAGCTAAACCCAATTCTGGTGCTGTTGGTTGTTTCACAAGATGGTTTGTTACCTATTAAAGCGTCTTTAAACAATCGATAGGGGACTCTACAAATAAGGTGTGGCCAATTTGTAGGCTCTCAGGCTCAGGAGGTAGTTCATTGGAGGGAGAGAGCAGAAAGAGCTCCCTGTTTGGAAGTGATGTCCTTAACACTTGAAATGGACCTGCTCCATGTGGTGTGTCCCTGTGATTGTGTAAGGCCATCAGAAAAAAAATCAATCTGATCAGATAATTAAGAAAAAATTGCTAAATTTACTCTGTACCTTCTAAAGACCTTCTCGCCGTGAGGCAACAGCGCTAACCCCTGCGCCACCGTGCCACTTTCTTTCTCAAAAGTGCTTAAATGATTAAATGCTTTTTAAACTTGTAGTTATTTAACACAATTAACGCATGCAATTCCCACCCCTAGTTTATTTAGTAGTTTAATGCCCCCTAATCACGCCTTCACAACACGTCCTAATGCAGTTGAACTGAAAGCAGTTAGATTGAATATCTGGTCTGCCTGTGTGACGTGGTGTCTCTCTTTATCCCACAGTGTCTGGTGTTCGAAGATGCGCCCAATGGGGTGAAGGCAGGTCTGGCGGCCGGCATGCAGGTGGTTATGATCCCTGACCAGAACCTGGACCGCAGTCTCACCCAGGAGGCCACGCTGCTGCTGGACAGCATTGAGGACTTCAGGCCGGAGCTCTTCGGCCTCCCTGCCTACAGTTAGAGCCCCATGGGAGACCACCTTACCTTCCTCAGTCTAACTTGCCTTTTTTAAAAATTCAGATCTTAAAAGGAAGGAACGAATAACTTAAGGTACTTAGTCATCGCACAGTTAGTGTTTCCTGCAATCACATAATCAGTGTCTTTCCCTTTCATGGGACGTCAATTACGGCAGGTCAGACGCTCCGCGGGTAATTCAATTGAAAACAGGCTTAATCTCATTGGTGCAGCTCAGTGAGCCAATCACACGGCTGGATCTCAGCACACCCATTAAACGCTCTAAGTGTTGATGGCTTGAACTTCCGATTACGCTGCTCAATTAGATCCAGTTCAGCCATTAGGCCATATCGACCAATTTAGATGTATGTTGTGTTTTTTGTTTGTTTTTTTGTCTCTTTTCACCAAATTAGCCACGGTTAACTTCTATTTTTAACGCCGTGATGACGCATTGTCTAGGGCCTGTGTAAATCTCTGATTACCCGGCAAGCTTTTGCGCAATCAAGCTCAAATCTCATTTTCTGATTGTTGATTTTATGTTTTAATTCCCGGTTTTCTTGTAACCGCCACCGTCGCGACACTGGCGGGGTTTGTTAAAGTGCCAGACATGCTTTAATGTCTGCTCCATGTGGTGTAATCCAACAAAAGGGATCTGAGGAACCAGGCGCTTTTCAGCTTTTCCCTGTCTTCCCTTCCCCCGCGTCTAGGCTAGCATGATGCTTACCTTCCATCAGCTGCACGCGACAGCCTTGAGCCGGAACCCCTGTTCTTTTCTTCCCGCAAAACCCCTCCGGGATGAAAGAGATTTCCACCGGCGTTCTCTCTTCTCCTCTCCACGTAGGCTGCAGACCTTTCATCCCTAAAGATGAGCCGGGAATCTGTAAGACTAGCGGGTTTCTACATAAATGCCACCCTGAGGCCTGTTTTACATGCCGCTCAGAGTCTTAGCACAGCAAGGCCACCAGCTGAGGGGTGAAAACATGTGTATGTTTGTGTCTGTTTATACAGAGAGAGATACTATGGCAAATACATATCTTGTCCTGAAATGAACAACAGGACTTGGCTGCAACCGTGAGCGTGTCTTCAGTGTAGAATGGAGCATGGATGGGCAGTAAAGACGAGTTTCTGTGTTATTTGGTGTGAACACAACAAGCGTAGCTCTGATACATTTCTGCCTTTGCTGTCTCTGCGTATGTGCATTTCTACGCCCGTGCGGAACAAAGACAGGAGAAGACCAAGCAGGTGGTGTGACAAATTAAGCCAGAGCGTGGGTGAAGCCCCAAAACAATGCCATAATGATCGCACATTCTCCTCGTCTTGTTTGTTTACACCCAAGCCCTGAATGTGTGTGTGTGTGTGTGTGTGTGTGTGAATGTGCGAAGTGAATGACACATTGTTTTGATCACTGACCCATTTTAGCGAGAGTGATACCGGCAGTAATGCGACCATGATATGAGTAACTGATGAATCACGATCGTCGGTGTGCAGAGGCTCCACTAACCTTCAGCGGGTTTAAACTGCGGCCAGTCCGCCGGAGACCATCCCACTTTAACTGTGGCAGCTTCCCTATTACACACATGTTACCACTGTGTGAAGCACTGACATGTTGGAAAAAAATCATATTTCTTTTGGATGCACAGACTGGTGATGATGTCTGGTTGAACAATTAAAAGACCACATGAATAATTTATTTGGTTGTAATTGAATTTTTTACATTTTACAATCTTAATCAAAAGGATTCTCTGTACCATATGGCTGGAAGATGTGCCATGTTTTTTTCCCAGCTTTTCTTTTCATAAC
>JBBKCR010000080.1:18745430-18756154 GCA_037577295.1 Ladigesia roloffi | reverse complement strand
TCTCTCTCTCTCTCTCTCTCTCTATCTATCTGTCTCTCTCTCTCTCTCTCTGTCTCTCTCCCTCTCTGTCTCTCTCTCTCTGTCTCTCTCTCTCTCTCTCTCTCTCTCTCTCACATTGGAGGGAAACATTCTCGTATGTATTATTATGCTGCCGGAGGAAGGAAGAGTAACTGGAGTGCGAGGCTTTTTTAATTAATAATTGCTCCTGTACCACTTCTGAAGGACTCGTCCCAGCCTGTGTGCCCGGGCTTGCTCTAATAAGTGCTCTTTACAGTCTCGACTGCAGCAGGCCCTGCTCACGCCATTTAAGCTAAACATGCTTTTAGCATTTGCGTGTAGCTGCGTCAGACGTTCGGGCTCTCGCGCGGGAGACTCCCCTGCACTTAGCTGACAGCTAAACAGAACCAGAATTTACACGCTCAAGTTAATACTTCTCATTGTCGTGGAGAGGAGTCACGTGGCCAGTTGTGCCATTTTCAAAGCAGCCCTTAGAAGTAAGTGCTGTCGATAACAAAGGCACAGTGTAGAGCCATTCAATTTGATTTCCCACCTGTAGCTCCTTATAACAGTTTTGTAACTCCAATCCCACTGTTCTTAAGATGCCTTTTAATATTTTTACTTTAACATAACAATTTATTATGTTGGATTACATTTATAAAGGATGTTTAAATGATTTATAACCAGGTAAATTTATTTTTTAGCATTAATAACACATTAGTAAGCAGATATAAATATGTTATAACACTTTTTGCAAAACCTTTGATTTTTGATGTTGTTGAGTCTCTTTTTCAGGCCTGATAAACCTTATTAGGGCTTTGTTAACATGCTGCTTTCATTAATGTACCAGATTTGTCCAAATTATTAACAAATTATGTCAATGTATGATTTATGTATGATGTATTTTTAACTGTTAATTAATAGTTGATAAACTGTGCTTTGTATACAAAAAAGTGTTGTGTATACAACCTAATTTACAACCTAATTACTTTAGAGCATTTATAAACCATTTATAAGGGTAGTCATATTGTAAAGTGTTAACATTTTAAATAATAAAGACTGAGTGACATAAAAAAATATTACAAAGCACATTTTTACATTGAGGTCTTTGTTCAGTTAAACCAAATCAGGTGATTCTGAATATTTAAGCTCTGGGCCATTTTGCATCCATTTATTTATGGGGCCATAACAATTTAATTCCATATGCTAGCCCTTCATGTCTTATATTGTTGTTGTTGTTGTTTTCAGAAGACCCAGGGCTATTTATTCATATAATTATTTTATGTGAAACGAACAAGTGAAATCTTTATATTATATTTTTTATAAGCAAGTTTTAACCTAGTACAAATGTACTATTTCTAAAAGACAATGTTGTTCAGTAGAGGTTTAACTTTAGAAATGTGTGTGGTAAAAGTTTTTCAAACAGGGACATTCTATGGCTTATTAGAATATAAAAATATATGTTTATTTCCAGATGGAATTTGAACTGGACCTTCCTTGGCATCATTATTACTGCTGAAGATGTTGTTCAGATGACCCCTAGAATGCAGTTAAACACTCCCCCTCAACAGATACATACATATAAAACAACACCATTAAAAAAGATAATAATAAAGCCACAGAATAAAAATAAATATATAATAATATATTATTAACTAATTAATAATAATTAATATTTAATACATTTTATTATATAGAAAGTCAGTGGGAAAAAAATATTATTAATTATAACCAATGTTTTACACTGAATCCAACAACAAGTGTGAGGATCATCAGTGAAGTGATGCAAAATGTGTTCATGGAGTTCAAAAGGTTAATTTAGATCTTCTTATTTCAATCTGAATATATCCAATATATCCATAACTGTCAATTTAGCAAAAGTCACTGATAGTTTCATTGCTTTTCATAAGACACAAAAAACAATTGTTATTAATGAGTGAAATTCAGGCAGAAATCATATTAGTCCTTAATTGGAAGAGTTAAATTCCTGTTGGTTCTAAATAATGTTCTTTAATTGTTACCACTTTAGAGCTAATAAGAGTTTATCAAGTCACTCACACTCATGTTCTAATGTGAGGCTCATTAAATTAGCTTAATGGCAATAAACAACATTTCAGTAGCTCAATTTGCACTCTGATAGAAATGCCTCACCATTTCAGGAAGGTTTTATTGCCTTCTGGTAGCCAAAATCGTGCCAAAATTATTTCTGCCATCAAAATATTTAGAATCGACAATGGTCTTAAAGAAATGAATTTGAATGGTTTTATCGCTTTATTTTAATAATAAAACTGCAATCAGGGTAGGGTTTGTGGAGTCAGAGTAGATAAATATGTGTATTGCAATGATTAATTATATTACTAACATTCCCTAAAAAGTTATTGAAAAATACATAGCTGAGCTTTAGTGTATTGAAATCTGTTAATTAGCGTGCTGTGTAGTTAGCTTTGCATTTTGTCCCTTTTTCGGCCATCTTACATCACAGACTCTCTCTCCGACACACATTTTGAAGGCGACTCGACCATCAGCTCTCACCCCATATATTACAGAGCTGACTCAATTCCAAAAAATAGATTTGGCCTTTGAATACACAATCACTGCATTGGATATTGACAGATGTTTTTTTATTCAAACTGTGACTACAACTTACACAAAAAACACAAGAAGTAAAAACAATAACAATCATAATAATAAAAACAAAACTTAAGAAGAACAATAGTGTGATTGCTTCCACAAGAGTCTACTTTGGGTTTTATTCAACAAAGGAAAAGAGCTTGATGAGGCTCTGATATGTGTTCTTTAAAATAAAATGTTGCCCATTTATCTTTTATTGCCTTCATTTCTAAAAAGTCCAAACTGTTCATGGTGCTTCCATTTTAAAGCCTTTGTATGCTCTGACCTAATTATGCATCACTAATCCTTTTCTCTCCACTACTCAGCATACATGCATTCAGCTCCTACCATAAGGGCAAACGTATGTGGACACTTGCTAAGGACACATCTATGAATTTGTTGGACATGCTTTTCTAACACTATGTACATTAAATTAGCATTCAATATTCAAGATTTTTCATTTTTAAACATGCATAGTTGTACAGGTACAATACTGAAAGGTGTCCTGAACTGCTCCTTATGATTGCAGATATTACTATTAAATTTTGAATATAAAAATTTGGAATAAAGACTTACACACAAAAAAAAGAAAGAAGTATGTACATGTTTATTGTAAGTACAATTAAACCTTATAAAATCTAAAAATGTCTAAAACACAAACTGAAAGTAAAGAGGTTTGGGTTTTCTCACTCACAATGAGAATCAGATTAAGACAACTTTATTGATTCCATAGAACATTGCTAATGTTAACTGCACAGACACACAGAAATAAAGAAACATGAACAACATAAAATATACAAGTTCATATACAGAATTCAATATATAACACACTTCGTTATTTAGACAAAAACCTGAAGGGGAGGGGGGGTTCCAGAGAGCGGCCGAGCAGCGGTGTGCCAAGTGAAAGAGCAGCGAGCCGTGATCGTGTAGCACAACAAACACCATCTCTAGTTTTACTGCATTGGCTGAAATCAGATTGAAATAATTTGATCTGAGGCGTAAAAATTTAAACCAGGGAACCTTTACATGGCTCCCTCTGTCTCCCAACTGAGGGCAGGCATGTAGGCAGACTTCCATGCTTTAATTCTTTTATCTATAATAACACAAATCTAAACAAACAGGCACGAGGACCTAACTGAACACAAAACGAGAACTGAGGAAACTGGAAAAAATCCACACATATCAAGCATAAGGGTGGACCGACAACTGAGGTCTAACACAACAAAAACTAAATACAAAATCTTCAACTCAAATGACCAATAAAAACTAATTTCTCATTCCCTGAGCACACCGGCTGGAACACATTCTGTAAGCAAATCTAAGACCAGTGTGCTCAGCCTTCATAATAAAAGACCCTAAAACAAAGACTAAAGAACAGAAAAATAGCGGCTTCTGGTGGCCATGGATGGGACATGATATCGCTGATGTACAGATCGGGTGACTAAATGAGTAACATATAAATAATGTACAGAAACATTGTGGCGCAGACTGGGTCTGATTAACAAATGTTTTTTTGTAAGCTAGCTGGGGTGGGACAGCTCATTATAGTCATAATAAGTCATAAAAAAACAATGACCTGTACATCACTTATGGCTTGACCACAGTCTACTAATGAATCATAATTATTTTATTGCAATACATCTTTAAACGTCATAAGAGAATTGTGTTGTGACAAAAGTATTGTCATAACATTGTCCAATGGTGCTTCTAGTGATCACCACCCATACAGTTAGGACTGTTCACAGTGAGAGGGCGAAGTCTTGCTCACAGTCAGTCTGGAGTGCAGTGCAATGCTAAAATATCTACAGGAAGAATGGTATGAATTCTTGTAGAGCTGCATCCCTCACCATCATGTCTTGTTAGCAGCCTTTGCAGTGCAAGCAAAGCGAATTATTAGTGAATTATTCATAACCACAGCGCATCCAGAGTGTCACCAGGTTAGGCACGGCTATATTGTTCTGCCTCCCTCCTCCACCATAAGCCCTAATTATAGCTGGGAAGCACTGGTGTCTCTGTTACCCCCCCAGGCCATGAGGGTGGAAGGAAGGGACTTGGAGCTTCTTCGCAGGCACTCTTCACTACAGAGCAGACTTGAGAATGTCTTTCACACTCTCGGCTCTGGAGCTGACACCCAGGCAAAGCGTCTGTTATGGCAAGAGGTGTTCTGAAACGGGTTCCGCGTCCGGAAGCCTGCTGACTCATTCATGACCAAAAGTGGGCTGTTTGCAAGAGGAATGTTCTCTCTTATAAAGGAAGGTGTCAAAAAATCACTGGGGCGAATGCAGACAAGGCACTTTGGGATCCCTAAAAAACATTTCAGTTCCTCAAAGACTTATTCTCATAGATGACATAGCTATGGTGATACGTTTTAAACTTAAACTACATTCAACATAATGTGAAGTTTCTAGAATACATTAAAAAACGCTTCACTCAGACTGTAGATCCAAGAAAATAAACTGAATTAAATTAAACCTCAACTGCACAACAATTTTTTAAAACATTGGAATCTTTATTTTAGGAGTCAGCAGAAATGGGATGGGGTAAAAACCTTCCCTTTGGACCTGGAGGGTCACTGTTCAGCAGAGTGTAGTGATAAGATAACATAAACCTTTATTCATCCCTTTATTCAAGTGGGAAATTTGCTTGATATAGCAGAAAGTGGACAGAACATATTTAAGAGCAGCAAAATTGAGAAAAACAATAGAATAACATAAATTAAATTTAAATTTATATAGTATAGAATAAAAAATAGAAATTCTCAATATATAGTCTAAAGATGTACAGTATAACGTCTAGTAAATGTGTATAACTGCATTATACAATATATTCATGTATGTATGTAAACTGCAAGCAGACTAAATTGCACATTTTGTAAAAATACACAGTATAGTATCATATACGATACATGTTCAGATGTACAGACTAAAAGTGTGCAGTATATAATCCACAGTATATAAAAATGTACAGCATATAATGCAAAAGTGAACAGTATGTAGTATTAGCAATGCACCAAACAAATGCCTATTTTAAATTGCACATTCTAAATTTCACATCAGCTCAAACCTGATTCAACTCATGCAAATTGACCATGAAACCTGTCAATCTATACTGAACACCAGACCCTAACAGGACTCCAGTTTTCCATTACAGGTTTAAAACAACACCTTTTTATAGGTTTCAGGATAATGTTCTGTTCTCCTTCAGGTAACATCAGCAAGTCTTCCTTCTGCAAATAATAAAAGGCTTGCATTATGGTCTCAGACCATTATACAAGAAGATGTCTGTGTATGTGTCTACAGTTATTATAGTGTAAATCATATAATTGAGTTTATTATCACGTTATTTACTTTGTTATGGGTTTTAATACTTCCAACTTCATATAATGAACACATAGTCTATGCATATAGCTCACTCATCAGTCCATAAACACATTGTGGGGTGCTCTTCGGCCGTGGGAAACCCATGCTTTCAAGAGCCATTCCTAAAATTTGATATGTTATTCTGAAGGACCTCCATGTAACATGAAAGTTCTGTACCAATTCATTTTTACTCCAAGAACCATTAAAGAATCTCGACTTTCAAGAGTAAAGGGTCCATGCTTGTTTAGAAATGTGCCCTGCATTTGTTTCTATTTGTGTCTGTGACTGTTGCCTATTTGCCTACATTATAGTCAATATCTTCCATAAGGTCAACTACTATATAATCCTGCCTCCATGAAAAATACATGACTAAAATGATTTTCTGCGAACAAGGATTGTAGAAACCATTTATATGGCCATGGATGAAGCTCTTCACACCAAGCTTCTCAGGGAGCACCGAGAGGAACCCCCCCCCCCCCCCCCGTTTGCGCTGTTATTCACACTTAGGAAAAAAAAGGCAGGAGGGGATGAAAAGAAGTATTAAAACCAAAGGAACATTAGAGGCTACAGTATTCCACTTAATAACTTGACTTAGTTCTGTAATTGAATTTTATCTGTTAGCGTTGTAGCAGCACGCCTCATGCTAGCACGAGAGAAAGACCGCTGTTGGCATGCGTGTAATTGGTTGAGTTGGTTAATGTTCAAGAGCGCCGCTGGCTGAAAGCTTAATGCCAGCTGCAGGAGGTAATTTCAAAGCTACGGGGCGGCGCATGATCAACAGCAATCAAATGCCAATTAAATTTCACTGCCTTGTGCTCGGCTTGGCTAACAGGGACGTCTTAGCACAGCAAAACTTGTTTATCAATCAGCTGTGCGACTATGGAATCCTTCTCTAAGAAATGAAATGTTACACAGAAAGGCTTAAAGAAGATGCCCGATAATGTTGAACACTGAGGTGGAAGTGTAATTGCTAGTCATTGACTGGAGGCATCCAATAAAAAGGCCCTGGCACAAGTGCACAAATACAGGAATTATATCTAATTGCGAGAAAAAAGTTTCCACCAACAGAAGGCGTTTGAAATATCTCAGAATGGCTTTAGTCATCCATCAGTGAGCTAATTCTGCTGCCCTCCCTTCCCCGCGCCCAGATCTAATTAGTCCGAGATTAGAGAAATATTAAGTTAGCGCCAATCAAATGATCCAGTGTAACTGGTTTCCTTGAACTATTTGAGCTAATTCAATTTCTCCGGGCTTCACTGGCCGCTTCACACTGCCTAATATTAGCAGTGCCATCTCCGAGCCATTTGGGTCCAGATTTCTCTGAAAACCTATCGATGGCTTAATCTTGAATGGATTCTGTTCTGTTTTCCATAATTATACATAAAAGCTAATTTCAGAATATCAGTAGAACCCTTAGAACACTAAAATCTGATTTCAACAAAAGTAACCGGTGTAAGACAGTCTATAAATGGTGTTTGTTCTCCTACACACTCACTGTTTGCTGCTCTTTCACTCGGAACCCCTCCCTCTGTGGGTTTTCTCCCACTTGTGGGCGGAGACTAACCTGAATGTTCTGTATGGTCACATTTTTAAAAAAGTAACGGTTATTATTTTTATTACATAAGTGTAAAATTGCAGTAACTTTGGTTCCATGTGACATAGGAACACCAAACAAAGCTTAGCATGACGTCTGACACCTCAATCATCAACACCAATAAGGAGAACTTCTAAATAAGGAGTTGTTTTTGCTGTATGACTATACATTTTCGTAGTATACCTAATAATAACTTTGGTTCTATGTGTTGGTGGTAGGTCAGTGGGTAGGATAGATGTTTTTGGACCAAGAGGCCATGGGTTTGAATCCTACCTTCTCTTTTCCACCACTGCATTCCTGAGAAAGGCCCTTGACCCCAAATTGCCCCAGGCATAGTCAGGGAAACATCCTGATAGGGCGCTGCTGTTTTCACTTTCTGCGTTTTGCCTTGTTATTCATTGGACATTTTCCGTGTGCAGTTCTCCTGTTCCAGTGTTTCATGAAAAATTCAGCTGTCATTTGAATGAAGTTCTTAAAATTTCAACATTGCCTTCCTCAGTCCACCGCTGCTCCAGCCATCCCCCAAGCAGGACCGCCCCCTGTTCCATGAACTTAGAGAAAGTTCATGAGCTCCAAGAGACCTTGATTAATGCTGCATACTTATGTTTTTGTAAGCTTTCACAGGCTGACCTTATTTTTCTTCAGGTAAAGTGGCTAGAAAAGTAGAGAGACTAGAGACAGAAGAACCCAGTGCAGAGCAACAAAACCCTTCATCCCATTCTGCTGAATAAGCCACAAAGCACCATGCACTGTATGTCTCTCTGGATACACTGTGGAACATTAATTTGTGGTCATTAATTTGTGAAACCAACTGCATAATTTTGCTTCCAACTGAGATTTAGGGCCTGATTGTGAAACCCCTTAATCTTAAATTTAAGGTGTGAATTCAGAAGGTTCTATTATTAAAGGGGCACATTCGAAAAATAAAGGGGAACATTTAAAAATAATTAATTACAACCTTAAACTGAGCTGAAATTTGCATTTTTCAAAGATGTAGTTAATAATCAAAGACAGGTTTTAGAGGCTAAAACCATGTTAAGTCTGTAACTGCCCAAAATGTTTAAAAAAATAACCAAAACCTCACTAAACCTGCTCAAACTGCACTTTGCTCATTTAGGGCATCAAGCACACAAATTACTATTCCTATTAAAATTGTAAACACAACAATATTTTACTCTGTATTTCACACATTGCTATGCCATAAATGGTCAGTGTTCTACACAAAATCGATCAAAAAACACTCTGAAAAATGTATTGAGACAATTTCTGATACAATATATCAGCTCTATTTGAGTGACAGTACATTTTTGTTAGTTAGGTTAGCATGTAGCGCTAGTGTTACTAAAGCTGCTAATCCACAGCTGATTCAATTTCTTTAAATTCTGCCATCTCCACCACTGAGAATCAAAATACTTAGTAAACAGGGACTTACGATGTTTACTTTGTAGATTGACTAAGTATTCAAATAGTATTGAAATATAAAATATAGCTGTATTCTGAATATAACCTTATCGTAGTAATGTAGTATTTTACCTCATCTCTGTGTTCCTAGGACTTGTATTCTATGAGATCATCCTCGCTCTCACAGAGCCACAGTCTAAGCAAGTCCCTCACCACCGTTATAATGACCAGCAAAATGTTAAATCAATTTTAGAGATTGCACAAGTAATGGCATTCCACTTATTGGCCCGCAGGCTGAACCCTGTCAGTTCAGGGTGAGTGTGTGTGTGTGTGAGAGAGCGAGTGCTTGTGTATATGTATGTGCGTCCACTGGCAGCATGACTGAGGACTTGTAGATGGGACCAGCTGTGAGTCTGTCAGCTCTGTGACACATCAGGCCTCTCTCCTATTCATTAGTGGCTCATCCCAAGGACAATGAGGAAAACAGATTTGACCGCCAAGTATCTGCAGCACCGGGCTCAACCAGGACCGCAGCCTCGCTATCAGACGCCTCGCAGGACACGTTTCAATCTTACAGTAATACGAGGGACGGCCGAAATGGTGAAGGATGAGACACTCGTGCACCGGCTAAGTATTTTAGAAAAGTGGACAGGATAGCACTTTTACAGACAGACTCCTGGTGCCTCTGGCTGTAAAGCGACCACTCCACTTAGAGTGAAGAGCAAAAATGCAATCTGAAGGATGGAGAGCACTGTAAAAGAAACACATTTTCCAGCCAAGGTGCATTACCCCCTTTTAAGGCTTTAGTGTGAATCTGAGAATCTATAAACCTTAAGCTCTATTCTAGTCACTGTTTGTTCTCCTGAAGGAGCTCCACACTTTTCAAAATTGAGGAACATTTAGGAACATGTATTTTCAGTGAAAGAGCTCTTTGGAGCAATGCCACAGAAGAACTAACTTTGGTTTTCTAACCTGATGATAAGACATGGAGACAAACAAGCCAGCATGGTTTCCTCCTGAAAGGTTATTAGGGGAACCAGAAAAGTGGTTCTTTTGTGGCATTGCTCTTTGACGTTTATATTGTTCTTGTCCTTGTGTGACTGTACTGTCGCAGCACAAGAAATTTCCTCTCTTACCAATAAAGCTGTCGGATTCTTGTTCTGATAAAATAGCGACCATAATCTTGCTCCTAATGGTTCTTTGCATGAATGTATGGCTGTAGGAAAAAAATCTAATTGGAATATATCCCAAAGCATTATGTGTAAGGTCTTTTAAGTGTTCCTCACATCTTATTTGCACTATAAGGGCAAAAGCAAAGGGACCATTACACCAACCATTACTTTAATGACATGGAGTTGGTCCCCCTTTGCAGCTATATCAGCTTCCACTCTTCTTGGAAGGCTTTCCAAAATATTTAGGAGTTTCTGTGTGAATTTTTGACCATTCATTCTGTAGCACTATCAGACGCTGGTCAAGAATGGTCAGACACTGAAGTTGGACAAGAAGGTCTGGCTCATTGCTCCAGTTAATCTGAAAGGTGTTGGATGGGGTTGAGGTCAGTCAAATTCTTCCACACTGAACTCATCCAGCCATGTCTTTATGGAACTCGCTTTGTGCTCTGAGACACAGTCGTGCTGGAATAGTAAAGGTTCTTCCCTAAACTGTTTCCACAAATTTGTAAGCATGGTCACTACGAAACCAAACCCCTTAATTTTACCCCTTAATATAACCTTAATTTTTACCTTAATTTCCAAGAAAGTAAG